>JAKCPI010027429.1:0-30401 GCA_023213315.1 Euborellia annulipes
TATGAATTTAAACTCTCTCCATATTTTCAAGGGTGAGGGTAACACCTTAAAAGAATCTAGAAAATTCAAAATTTAGAGCACAATTTCTATTAAAATTTAATTTTCTCTCTAAAACTAGAGCTGATAGAAAAACCTGATGGCTATTTTTGCATCAGCGCTACCTATACCCAGGAATAGCTCTAAATTTCAATGCACCAACAAAAAAAAGTTTTCTTTAGTTGGCTTGTGTAATCTTTACTTTCTTATAAATTATCATTAATTTAGGCTTAGAGGCTAATTAGGTTCGATAATCTTGTCAAAAATCTATTTGTGTCAGATAATTTTTTCTTATACCTAACTTAAAATTGTAATTACATATACAATAAAATTCATATTTTACTTTTCTTAGTAGTTATTAAGATATGTTAGTTTATTAGTAGTAGATCTTACTTGTTAGTATAGAAATACTTTGCAAAGCCCCCTCAAGAGTAGACTATTTTAACTAGGTAGAGCTTTGTTTTAAAAAAGTGGAATTTTTTCAATCAACGCGTCATATAGACTGTTCTTTAGCCAGTCAATATATCGTTTAAGATAGCAAATTTGCGAAATATGTTTGTGCTTATGATTGGGCAAAATTGGGCTCTCTGGACTCGAACCAGGACCTCCACGCTTTCCCGGCGTCCATAGGATGTGTTATTGGGCCTGCGACCTAGGATAAAGGAAGTCCACCGTGGAAGTCCTGGTTCGAGCCCAGGGGGCGCAATTTTTGCACAAACAAATTTCGCAAATTTGTTATCTTAAACGATATATTGACTGGCTAAAGAACAGTCTATATTCCACACTAAATTCCACTTTTTTTAAAACAAAGCACTACCTAGTTAATATTTGTTAGGGCGTACAGTGTTTTAAGATCTTTTCGAGTCAATTAAATATTAATTTTATTATGAGTAGGATGGCAGCCAGGAAAGAAATCAGACAAAAATTTAATTTTCGGACGTAAATCGCGCCCTTCCTCAGGACAATAGTTAATATGTATCTGTATTTTATTAACTATCGATTGTCCTGAGGAAGGGCGCGATTTGCGTCCGAAACGTCGGCAATCGAAATAAAATTAGATATAGATTGATTAAATTTTTGTCTGATTTCTTTCCTGACTGCTGAACTATTAACAGATATGAATCTGTTAATAGTTCAGCCATCATCTCAATATTAATTTCATTAGTATATACTTTTGAAAAAAATTAAAAAAAAAAAAAATAATAAATTTTTGAAAATGTCTTATTTTTGCTTCCACGTCGTCAAACAAGTCTCTCCAAATCCCGTGAATAAACATTTATGCTAGCTCAGAGGTATAGGTCTCGCCCCTTGTCTAGGGACCATGGGCTCGCTTCCTTTCCCTTCCAATGGATGCAATTTTTCTAAACACGAACTTAATCACTTTGACCTCTAAACAGCATAATTATTTATTATTTATTTTTTTCACCTTTTTCTTCTCTTTTTTTTATCAAAAGCCTAGCAGTCAATAACTTTTTTTTACGAGTGTCAGGCAAACATCCGGATGTTTTGGGGGCGTGTCTCTCTCTAGCTATTTGAATTCAGGATGTTTCAGAGGAAGAAATAAGCAGCCATTGAGGAAGGCCCTGGGTGGGAGGCAAATCTTCCTGTCAATTAGGAGGGCCTCGGCGATGGGATGTAGGCAGACAGCCGACCGACCCAATTGGCAAACAGCCTGCAGGATATTCACTCGTCCCATTTGCTAATTCCATTCATTCGTTACAGGCTACTCAGATAGTATCTGATGATTAGACGGGAAAATTTTATTTATAAAATAGTCTATTGTTTTTAATTATAATCCCCATTTTTTTTATTCTGGGTGTGGCTTGGTGGATCACGCAAAAAAAAAAAAAAAAAAAAAAAAAAAAATATTTCCTTCTTAAAATAGCGCAATTTGAAACTTCCCGATTCTTTTTTATGATTACTAATCACTTTATCTTGTTTTAAATGCGGAAATTCTTATCTAATGATATCTTTTTTTCATATATCAAAAATTAAATGAAATAATATTATAATAGTCGATAAAATTTTTCTTCCTCTTTGAAAGAGAAAAAATTCTACATCAAAATTTTAAAGGGCGTTGATTTTTGGTAATAGAACAGCGATAGGGGACACCATCGACTCGCGATTATTTTAATAATATTTTCTTTTTCTTTTAAAGTAGACATCGTTGCAGTAATATCAACCTCTCAGAGGAATCTAGAGTGGGTGATCCCGAAAAACTCGGGTGGAAGATCCCTGGGTTGCCTCCGGACATTCAAATAAACCCCTACAATGGACCCTGTTATGCATTAGTGTCAGCGTCAAGCGCCAAAAAAAATAAAAATTGAGTTAAGCACGGAATATTGTTTCAAATGCTATAATTAATAGTATTTTTTATGAAATATGTCCTAAAAAATTTATATTTAATGTTACTTGCACAATTGACAAAAAAAAAAAAAATTATGATATAATCCAATGAAAACAAAAAACTTTAATGTTGATTTTCTCAAACTCGGTAGCTGGCGCTTGACACACTAATGCGTAACAGGGTCCAAATATCCTCGGCTGGTTCGCGAGTTTATAGAAAAGGGTGTCGGTTAAAAAAAACGACGAAATGACAAAGAAAATCTTAAAGAAAAGAGAAATTGGCTCACTACTTTATAAACTTCTAAAAAAATCTTCAAATACGCCTGTAAATAGGCAACCCTCTTTCTAGTTTTGCCCCCATGCCCGGGGGGGGGGGGGGGGGGGGAAAAAAAAAAAACAATCAAATGATGGCAGCTAACAAATAATATTTTGTTGTTTGTGTTTAAAGGTTTTTTTTCCCCAGGCCATTTAAATCTCTAATTAATTCAGATGATTGGTAGGCAATTCAATTGAATTAAATTTTTGCTTGGAACGGGAATCGAACCCGAGGCACTAGAAGCTGATGTCTTCTCTCAGTCAGGGGTCAAGGGCTAAATTTTTATTTTGTTATAAAATTTGATTACATGTTTTCACTTAACAAAGCTAAGTGCGACTAGTCACTCCAGATTTTTAACTTTTTAAAATTTTTTTAATTTTAAATTTGTAAAATTTGTTTTGTTTTTTATATTTGAAATTTTACTTTGCGTTTTGCTGTACTTTTTAGTTATTAGTTGATCCACAATAAAACTCTCTAAGAGCAGCACTTGCTAAACTCTCACACTCAGCGATCTAACACATTCAAATAAACGAGTGCGGTGCTGTGGTCTAGTAGTAGCTCATACTGTGTAGAAATCGGTAGATCCGTTGTGCAAACTCCCGGGGGTACCTACTTTTTTCCGCCTATTTAAATTAATAAATATTCGGTTAGATGTTTTTCAATCATAGTTACTATGGTTGTTTCGTCTAGGCCTGTAGCTATTTATTAAATTATATTTTTAAATATTAAAAACAATCGTTAAATAAAAACTTTAAATTAATGTTGATATTAGAATGAGCAAAGCAGCTAGTTTATCTTTTCAATTTATTGTCAACCGAAACGTCGGCCCTGGTTTGACAATAAATTGAATCATAAACTAGCTGCTTTGCTCATTCTATCTACCTATTTGAATAAAAACGTTAGTTAGCTCTATTATCAACAAACAATTTAATTAATTAGCAATAATCTAATACGGAAGTATTTGATGTTCAAGTACATACATACCTGTTAGCAAGCGTGTTTAAGGAAATTTTTAAAAATAAAATTCTGGAACCTACATCAAGTTGTATGATGTTAAGATAAAAAATTAATGCTCAACCTTGGATGGGTGGCCTTGTGAAAGAACAAAACCAATGCATTACTGTAATTTATTTACATAAGAATATAAATATTAATGTCAATAATGCCAATTGATAGCTAGAAAAACTTAGACAATGTTTATATTAATATCTATTACCAAACGCATAATTAACCGGACTCTTCGTTTCATTTATGATAATTTTTTCTTCATTGTATCTATAATTAATACCTCAAGTCTTTCATCCATTATCTTTAAAATGTTATCTTAAGGGCATAAAAAAAGATGTTAAAAAAATATTCGGAGGAAGGAAGTTGCTTCTCAAGTTCGTTTTTTTTCTCTCTCCTTTTCCAAGTCAAAGAAGATGGAAAAGAATTTGATTCCATTTCCGAAAGGAAACCAACAGTTAAAAACGTCAAATTAGATTTGATTTTATATAAAATAGTAGGGCTATATTAAAAAAAAAAATCGAGAGTTTTTATTAAGAAATTGAGATAAATGGATTTGTCAATTTGAGATGTTCGCATGTGGGTGGCAAAGATGATTTAGTATCTCTTGCTGATTTGCATTCAGGGCCCATTGTCTAATTTAGTAGACATGATAACAAATCAAGACAAGGTTGTCTGCTTCAGCAAACATGGATTGTGCGAGATCATATATTATCATAGTTTATTTTTTTTTATGCATATTTGACATTAATATTAAATTTCTGAAAATTCCTATTTCAGCAAATAACTTGACTAGGAATAACAACTGTTCATTTAAAAAAATTGCCATAGCGAACACAATATTGAGCAGAAAACTTTTTGATGACTATTTTCTTGAACGATCTAGGCGATTACCCCCTTCCCCCACCCTCAAATAAGTTTTTAAATAGTGACTTAAAGTAGAAGTGTCTTCATTAATAAAACTCTCAAATTCTCTCGACTTTTCCTTATCTTGGAAGTTGACACATTTAATTATTTTACCATAATGTATAATATTTGTTGAGATTGTCACAGATGTAACATCCTTTATAATCTTAGCTGATTTGTAACCTGAAGAAGGCCACAGAATGAGTGGCCGAAACGTTGTAATTTTTACAACAGGGACAATATTAAGTCCGACCCATGCTTTTTCTACTTGTGATTATTTAATTGTATTTATAAAAGAAATTTACAGATGCTGGGCCGGTAGAACCGGTAGAGCCGGTAGGAACATCTTGTATTGAAGATTATAAAAGAAAATGAAAATCTTTATTGGAAATTTTCTAGGTTTGAACCATGAAATTTTCTATTAAAAAATATATAATTTTTTTTTAAACAATGAAATAATCACAAGAAGAAAACGCATGGGTGGGACTTAATATTGACCCTCACTGTACTTGTTTAATTTTTCAAAAATAACAATTTTTAAATACTATAGTCCACTAAGAGTTTTTCCTCTCTATTCTGAAGGTTGTCATAAGCAAAAATTTAATAAAATATTTTTAAACTAACTAATGTTAAATATTTGCATATGATATCTGATGATGATAAATTTAGAACGAAACGTCGCGAGGATTTGGAAGTTTTTGATTGATGAAGACTTTTCTTCCTTCTTAAAATGTAAACACTATTTTTACTTTCTCTTATTCTTCCTCTATTATATTTTTATTTTGTTATCTAGGTAAGGAGCTGGGAACCAAAAGCCTCCAAAAATCTCGATTATTGAAATGTTTTGACTTTATTAGAATAATGCCTTCCTCAGTTAATTAACAGAGTATAATTCTTAATATACACTGCATTAATCTACAGTAGACTATATAAATTAAAGGAGTATATTCCGATAAAGCCAAAACATTTCACTAATAGAAACTTTATTACCTTTCGTCCTCTTCCTCTTTTCTGTTATCTACAGTCACCTTATCATTTGAATTGATAGCCAATATAATTTGAATACATTTTTGTCGGGTCGTGAAAGAATTAATCACGTTAATTTTTGTTTGTTTACTGTTTTCTCTACTAAATATTAAGATGTCAAGATTTGATTATGAAATTGAGGTTATAAATACAATATTACAAATTTTTCTTGTTTTTGACGTCATATTTCTTTAACCTTACTATATCTCGTTAAGGAATTATCAGATTATCATTTGTTTAGCTATTATATTTTTTTTATTGTTCTATGAATGTCTAGAAATTTTAAAAACTAGACTAAATTACGTCAATAATCAGGTATTATTGACGTAAAAAAGATTAACGCAAATCGGTAAACAAATCTAGACTTTTTAATGAAATAATGAAAGCCCTGGGGTTTGGTGTAGTTAGTACCGCGCCTGCCTTGTATACCAAGGGTCGCGGGTTCGGACCCCAGGTAGTCCGATGATTTTATTTAACCCATTTGGATACCAAAATAAGAATGCCTGGACCCCAAGTGTTTAAAAAAAAATGTCTGTACCACCTCCCCCTCCGATTCTCCGATCCCAACTACGCCTCAATTCCCGTTCTGATTTGAAGTCGATTATTTGTCCCTGATTTAGTTAATAAGCTTATTGTAACTCAAAAAAATTCCAAACAGTGAAATTTAATTAGAGATAATCATCAGACATCCTCCTCTAATTTTATTAGCGCCTAACAAGTCACGTGATGACCCATATAATCACAATTAGGTTGAATGTTTATTTTGCATATATTCAAATCTGCTTGTTTTATTTTAGTAAATTAATTACTAACGACCTAATTTTCAATCACAAGTTTTTTTTTTCTATAATATGATTATTTTACCCTTAAGCGTTTTTTTCTCTTTTAAAAATTGATAGAAAATATTGAAGACATATGTCAAGGTTGAATAAAATACCTGACTATTTTAAAAGTAGATAAAACTCTTCTCAAGGTCGAAAGAAGAAATTAGATTCAATTCGAGGTTGTCGTGAAAGAAAGGTTCAAGAACCCTCTAGAATTTATTAATAATGAAAATTTAATTCCACTTTTATTTATAAACTTGATAAGTACTTAATATTTTATTTTAGTGATATTGTTTTTACTTTCTCTGACCTATATGTATATATATATATATATATTAATATAGAGGGAAAGTATTGGATTCATGTCAAAAAGTCGAAGTCGAGATTTTGATGGATATATACGTTTTGAGGACCCTTGAATCCAAAAAAGTGTTTTTCGCAACATTGTCTGTGGGTGAACAAAATAGCTATGAGGTTGAAATTTTATATTTAAGTAAGGTACCCCCCAGGGACGTAACCAGAAGCTTTTGAACAAAATCGGTCAAAAAGTACTGTTTAACTTTTTCAGTTTTTTTTTTTCGATTTTCTCAAAATTAGCTCCAACGATTTTGATTAAAATTCATAAATCAATTATTTTTTAGATGCTCTTTAAAATGTATATTCTCATGTGTCGACATATATTTAGTTCCCGACAGTGCGGTACATATGAATTCAGATGTAAAATTTATAAGTATGGGAAAATATTTATATTTTGTTACCATGGCAACCATTTCTCCTATCCTTCCTATGAAGTATAAGAGTAAAGTGGTCTTAAGAAGATTTCAATGGCAAAATGAAAATATACATTTTAAAGAGCATCTAAAAAATAATTGATTTTTTAATTTTAATCAAAATTATTAGAGCGAATTTTGAGAAAATCAAAAAAAAAAACTGGAAAGGTACATAGGTAAAGTACTAGTACTCTTTGGCCAATTTTGATTAAAAGCTTATTTTCACGTCCTAGAGGGGTGCCTAACTTAAATATAAAATTTCAACCTCCTAGCTCAATCCCTTCATACTTTCAATTGAACCCAGACACACACAGACCACTTTTTTGGATTCAGGGGACCCCAAAACGTGTATATCCATCAAAATCTCGACATCGAATTTTTTACTTTCTCTATATATATACTGTATGTATATTAACATATACATATAGGTCAGAGAAAGTAAAAACTGCACATGCGATGTTCGCTCTGGAGACATTAACCATTAATTAAAATATAAATAAACCATTGCCCTTGACCTATGGCTTAGAGGTAGAGCATTAGCTTCTAGTGCTAAAGGTCGAAGGCCCCAGAAGAAAAAAAATATGTATTTCAATTTAATTGGATAACAAACCCGGAGTCTAAATGGCCTCAGAAGCCGTAGAAGACCTTAAACAAATTTAAAAAAGTAAAAATCCATCGCGGCGTTGACTCATTGGTTGCCTATCTTCCAGTAAACAAAAGGGAACGAATTTTTTCACCTTAGAATTTTTTAATTAAAATATTTCAACGATATCTTGATAAACACCAAAGAAATTTTGATTCAAATTCTCTAGTCCAGTGGGAGTTTTATCGGTGAAGAGATTGGCCTAATTTACAAATATTTTCTTATTTTAATGTATATTTCCTGACCAACTAACTCTTCTAATACGCATCATTTTCTATCAATTTCAATTTCATAATTTAAAGTCATTTGAAATTTTAATAAAAAAAAATACATTCTTTCTCTTTTAGTAGGCTGACTGAAATGACAGAATTGTCGAACTCTGGTTGGGGAGAAAAGAGAAAAAAATCTTAAAATATCCTCCGTGATACTTAATCTTTTTTTATTACATAATTAATATTATTTTTTTCTTTTATGAATCTATTTAAAGTTTAAATGAAATTAACAAAGGAAAGGAAACCCTACTCAATGGAGGCATTATAAATTCTAATTTTCTTAAGCCGGCTTTAGAAGCTTAAACATTATTAATAAGTAGTGAGTGAGTGAGTGAATGATTGATTACTTATGATTAGAGACCGGATTTTAAGCAAAATGCTTATTGCTCAATTTTATAAGCAACCATTAGATATTTAATTTCTATACGAATTAGGAAAATCTAAGTGCATTGAGATTGCATTTTTTATGCTTTTTTTGCTTTTTTTGAGTTTTCATGCTTTTTTTCCCTTTCGTGCTTATTTGAACTTATTTTACTAATATTTATAATTTTTTTGTTTTTTTTTATTAAAAAACACACTTTTTTCCCATTCACACACGCATACACCAGGGGAGGGGAAGGGGGCCAGCCCCCAAAAAAAAAAAAAATTTCCAAAAACCCCGCAGGGTGAAAAAATATAGCCCTGTAAAAAAATTTTTTTCGCAGGGTGAAAAAATTTGGTTCCGCAAAAACAAAATTTTTCGCAGGGCAGGGCGGAATAAATTTAGTTTCTTTAAAAAAAAATTTGTATACGCCATTGGTATGAGTAAAAATTGCTTATGAGATGCTTTTTTTCAACTTTTATGCTTATTTAACAACTTTTTATTCAAGTTTTTTATGCTTTTTTAAGCACTTATTTTCCATTTTTTTATGCTTTTTTTCCGCTCTCTACTTATGATCAAAATGTTTATAGGTCAATTTTCATCTAGTTAGAGGCTTTAGAAAATGATGCAAGTCGGCCTCTCGACCAGCCCATTTATAAAAAGGAATTTATTCCTTATTAAAGAGACCCCCCTCCACTTGTTTTTTATATATAAAAAACACACTTTTTCCCATTCACACACAGTCCTTTCTACAACTTAGGCCATTTAATAATTTTTTACGATAGGCACGCTACCAACTACACCAAGCCCGAGGGCCACTCTCTCTACTTAAAAACCATATTTTCTTTCCATTTATAAAATAGCCTTGCGTCTGTTGTCATGGAATTTTTAAGACATTTTCAAGTTTTAAATTTTTATCTAACGAATGAATGAATATATAGGCCTATTAGAAAAAGTACAACTATGTCACATGTGACGCGAGGGCCGCGCGTTCACCTCCTGTACTTTATAAAAAAATAAGGAAATCTTATTAATATTTTAAAGTCTTTAGATATTTTTTACAATTTCCTTATTTACAGATGAAGATAGGGGACGGCCTGGCTTTTAGGTCAATTTATTTGGATTATCTCCTTCCGCTATGAGTCAACGTTTCGCAGTCCAAACGATTCCTTCTTCAGAACCATGCCATTGACATGACAAAAGTGAGGGCAAATTTATTTTCTTGATCTCGTATGGTCCTGAAGAAGGAGTCGGTTTGGACTCCGAAACGTTGACTCATAGCGGAAGGAGATAATCCAAATAAATTGGCCTGAAAATCATCTCCAGATTTTGATTCAACTTCATCCTTCTCAATTTCTTTATTTATTTTTGGGATATATCTTATTTCTTAAACCGTGTTATACGGAGTACCATGTTATACAGAGGTTGAACTGAGTTTTATTTTTAATCAATTCTTTAGAAAATTTTTTTTCAATTTTTATGAAAGATAAATAGGCCAAGAATAAGAATTTTTTACTACCCATTCCAGGAGCGCAGCCATATTCAATTTAATAGCGAAGCAAGTGATTTTGTGTAAATTTGAACAAGTGTGTGAAAGCCCCCCGAGCCCGCGTCTAATGACGACCACGAGTTACCCGAGCTAAGATTGCCATTTCTTCTACTAGTCTTCTTTCAGCAAGTAAAATACCGCGCGACGGGACAGTTTAATATCGTATGTCTACTCCGAAGAAATTGTATTAAAGTCAAGCCAAAGTATTTAGATTCAAACTTGACAAGAAAATCTTATCTATTTCTTAAATTTTTAAATTCTATTTTTTTATAGTAAACAACAAATTAGTTTTTGTTTTTGGAATTAATAATGTGATTTGTCTAAAGCTAGCTACACCCACTCAGCTCGCTTGCCAAAAAGGAGTCAGCAGGCTTGCTAGCTAGTTTATTTTTTTCTTTTGACTACTCCTACACTTTAACTTTTATAGTTTTTTCAAAAGAATATGAAAATTTTTCTAATGTTGTCACACTTTTTGTACTAAAGTGTCGTAAGGATAAAAATCTTTAATTTATTTAGCACAGAAGACAATTTCCCGAACGGATTAAGCTGAGCAATATTTCTGAGCTCAAAACGACTAATGACAAAATTGATCTACTGTAACTCTTGGTGACTGTTCAATAATTAACACATTTCATAACATAGGCATGACTCACAACTAAAAATCGCGCATAATTATTTATAAAATTTTCCCTTTTGATCAAAACAAAAAAAATAAGATGACTCATAGAGTGCAAATTCAACAACCCCTCAGTGAAATGATTCACTTGAGCCACCCTCTCTGTTTGTTCTTTCCCGCTGTAACTGACCAGTATCAGAAGCCTTGACACAGGTCATGGCAGGCTAATCACCAAAGGCAAAAGTTGGCCCCATTAACATTAAGGGTCGTTTGTGACCTTTGTTTAGGGTGGATCGATAGTCGTCAGGGCGATGGCGCAGGAGCGTCAGCAACACTTTGGGGGCCCTTCGGCCCTTCAATTGCTCTTGAGGAGGGTCGGGCTCCTCAAGGGTCTTTCCTTCCTTCACATTCGAAATTAGCTAGTTTGAAAATCGATCACTAACTAATAAAATAAAACATTTTTACCAAGTAAATTTCCCAAATAACGAGTAGAATACAAATATGATGGATAACAACTTACTAAAAATGAACAGAAAAAAAAACAAGATTGCTGGCAAATATCAAAAAGTGTGGATATTTACAAAAACAGCGGACCACATGCTGAATGTTGTCCTAGATGGCCGCGCCCCCCGGGCCGAAACGCAGTCTTGAGGTCGAGAATTCAAATAAAATTGACTGCAAGCGTCTTATTTTTTTCCTGACTACATCACCATTAAGCCTACAGCCACAGATTTTCATCAATTCAATATGAACATGGATACCGATCACAAGTTGCCCGAGCTAAGAGTGACTTTTCTTCTACTCTTCTTTTGCTTTCTCCTTACTCAAATCTCAGAGCCGATTCTGCTTCATTCTGGCATCTGACACTAATATGCCGACTTCAGAAGAACAAAACGATATACATGTATTTATTTTAATGAATTTAATGGATGTGAATGTATAATTTCGTTATCTTTTTTTTTTTTAATGAAATTAATTAAAGTCTGATGCATTTTAGAATTTTTTTTCATTTTTTGTTTGGAAGATATGAATTTTTAAAATTTTGGTTATAAAAAATCTAGTTTTGAGAAAAATGAGTTGAAAATTTGTTTGGTCTCCCCTCTTATCTCACCTTTGTCTTGTTATTTCAATTTTCTTATACAAAATACATCGATTCTTGATGAATCGAATATTTCATCATATAAGATGAAGAAGAATCAGTAATAAAAACAATCGAGTTTTTTGAACCTTTTTAGTAAATCGGCTCTCCTGAAAAATTTAGCCCAGTGAAGATTTAGAACCTTTTGGTCACAAATAATAGTTAATAAATATGAGATTTATTTTGATTTCTTAATAAAAAGGTGTCTAAAACCTGAAAGGGATCGAAGATCGAACATACTATGTTTCAGTTTGTGAGGCTCAATTGCCACCTCGCCTCTTTAAGGAGGAGATTTTTTCTTGTCTTCGTGTTATCCGATAATCTATATTATTAGGCTATAGTTGCTACAGAATTTCGACGTAACATAATTGTTAATAATTACTTGGAATTACGCTAGTTAAGGCTAAATAGTTCTTCTCTCCGTATTGCGGTCTTTCTATCATTCCTTTCTCCTATTCAGTGGCGTCATTTCAACTTTTTCTTGGGGGAAAGGGAGGGGCAATTTTTTTCTCTATTTTGGCCAAAAGATTTTATTAAGTTTAAGTTCAGTTTATATACTCGTAGATATAATTCGAGAGCCCCCCTACTCCCCCCAAATGACGACACTGCTTCTATTACTGTCGCGTCAGACAGCCATGGTAAAGGGTAATTTTTTCTACCCTTTAACCACCCTCCCCATTGCTTCTTCTACCGATCATATTTCATTTTAATAATTTAAGGAAAAAAATAAATAAATATTTTACTATTTCTTCATACAAATCCTTAAATACTTAGAACTATACAATTTTAAATGAGTATTTGTACATTCTTGTGTTATTATCAGGGCCTATATAGAATTTGTTCGTAATAGACGTAACAGTTGATTTTTTTCCTCCCTTCGTTAAAATTAACGATTGGATTTAATCTAAAAATTACTCAATCAATAACAAACATATAATTTGATAATTTCTAAAAAAAAAAAATTCAATTTTTCTTTTATGTTTAATAAAAAAAGAATCTTATTATCCATCAATCTCTTCAAAAATAAAAAGAAAACCCAATCATAACATATCACGCAATTTGGTATCTCAAACTATTCATTTTATATATTCCAAAAAAATCAATTTTTTTTTTTATTCATTTATAAAATTGCTTAAAAAAAAAAATTATTTTAAGAGAAAGTTAACGAAGAAATGCTAAAAAAGTAAAACCAAAAGATGATATTAATAGATAATTTTCATTAAATAAATTATTATTGATATGCTCTGATTATTTTTGTAATAAAAAAAAAGTTTATCAAAAGACAAAAGAAATTTTAAATAATTCATTTTTTTTCATATCAATAGGAAAAAATCTTTAAAAGGTGAACTTGGATATAAGTCATATTTCGATTAACAAATATGAAGCGTTCCACTGAATTTCTTCCTCGTTAAGATTGTTTAAAAAAAAACACATAATTTTCTTGATAAAAAAGAATCAAAAGCAAAAAGTAAGCCATTATTGATTAAATAAAAGGTTTTTATAATAAATACCTCACATACTTTTATTTGAATTTTTTATATAGGTCTCACACTTTTTCTCACTCACACTCACAATTTTGTCTCATTCACACAGTCTTTTCGGTAACTCAGGCCATTAAGACTTTGACGTTGATTAATTAATATATATATATTTGGGATCCAGGCATTTTTATTTAAGCCATTTGGTATCCAAATAAAATCATAGGACTGCTAGGGTCAGAACCTGCGACCCTTGGTTAGAAGGTCAGCACGCTAACCCCTACACAAAGCCTGAGGGCGTTCGTTTTATTTTCAATTTTTTTTGTATTAAATTATACATTTTTTTAGTCAAATCAACAAATATTTTCAAATCTTTCGCTTCCCTCCGCTCTTGTAGCTAGTTTTGAAATTAAAGTCTTAATTGCTAATAAGAATTTAAATTTATTTTATTATTCATTTGTATTGCTAATTCTAATTTGAATATATATTTTAATGGATATTTAATAATATAATACTAGGTATTTAATAGGTAACTTGAGGATATTTTTTTAAAATTCTTATTAAATATAAATATTCTTTTGATCTAACAATCAATTTTCATTATTACCATATAATTTGATTGATTATGACGTAATAATCATTTAACTATTAGAATTTTTATTTTTAAATAGCATATCTATTTAAATATCTTTTTATATAGATATCACAACTTCAACCCTAATTCAAAATTTAACATTACTTGAACTTTTAAATGACAAGATAATTAACAATAAAAATTTTATTTCAAATTTGTTGTTTTTGACCTGCAAAAGGTTAAATTTTATTTGATGAAAAAAATTATACGATCGTAAATGTATGTAAATGTGTGATGATTTTATTTAAATAATATTCGCTTTTTTTATTTCAAAACTCATCATAATTAATTAAATATTTTAAGTAATTATAAAAATTTGCCACAACGCTGGGTTGGCACGGCCCTGGATGCATGTTGTGCAAATAAAATTTTCATTTAATATGCATTATTATGTAAGCAAAAAACCTTTTATATAAATTGGAGAGATGGAGAAAAAGAATTCCTCTTTATGAGCATGATGTCGCTACTTGTTTACTCACTCACACACTCCCCACCCAAATTATAAACATATACATACACCCATCTATGAAAAAAAAAAAAAAAAAAAATGCTCTCATGCACGCACCTAAATGTATACATTCCAGACGTCGATGTTTAGGTCAAGGATTTGGGTTGATGTCCTTCCGACAAACAACTAACTCATTCAAGCCGAGTTTGTTTTTATTTCATTTTTCTAGCTATACAATTTAAAACAATTCTTTTAATTTTTAAAATATAACAATTGCTTTATAATTCCATTATAACGTAATAATTATTTAACAATTAGAAATTTTTAAATTTAACAATTTTTTTTTAATCCAACAATCAATTCAACAATTGGAATTTTTTTAATAAAATAACTTTTATTTTTTTTTATTTTTATAAAGACATCAAAACTTGATTTTGATGATCCTTTTTTATATATTTTATCAAATAAAAAAGAAATCTAGGTCGAGTTTATTGACTGCGGGATAGTTGGCAAGCGAAGCCTTATATAAAAAACAAATCCATTTGAGACGGAAAATTTTCAAATATGTTCAAAGAATGGGGGGGGGAGAAAGAGGTTCACATTTATTTTTTATTTTTCAAATGTAGTCTAATAATTTATTATCTATATCCCCCCCTTCCCCCTTTAAATTTTTTATAAAAGTGATTTATAATATATTAATTTTTAAATATTATTATTAATAATGCCCGTGACCCGTGGCTCAGAGAGAGGACAATAGCCGGCCATACACGAACGGGTATTTTTGACAGGTGACGGTTTTTTCTTGGAAAATCGCGGGCGCGGCCTGTACGTTAGTGGCGGGACTATCGGACAGCAGGCAAAGCCCCAGAATCGCGGCCTGACGCTTGCACACACACGGGCGGATCTAGCTGGCAGGCCAAACCCTCAGTTAAAATTGACATTTTTCAACATAACCTAATATTTAGCCGGCCATTTTCTGATATGTATCTGTCTCTGATATATTATTATAACCTATAAAATCAATGTATAATTATAATTTTTATAATAAATTAATAATGATAATTATAATAAATTAATAATGATAATTATAATTATTAATTCATTATAATAATTATTTATTTATTTTAATAATTATAATTATTAATTTATTTTAATTATTTTACATTAATTTTATAGGTTATAATGATATATCAGAGACAGATTCAGAGATAAAAACTAAAATCTAATAAAAATGGCCGCCTAAACGTTAGGTTATGTTGAAAAACCCGAGGCCCGTCACTATCGCCATCGAGCATGCATGAAAGGTCTCAGACCCGCGAGAAATGGAAGAAAAACCGCGGGTTTACCCCACACACGTACAGGTGAAGTCCGCGGGTGGGTTTGTTGGTGGACGCGACCTGCACGTTAGTGGACGACAGACAGGCCTTGGCCGGCAGGTCAGTCCCGTGGGTTAAACCCCCTGGAGTGACGTGCGGGCTTGGCCCGTCAAAAATAACCGTTCGTGTATGGCCGGCTATTAGCTTCTCGTGACTAGAGTCCTGGGTTCTCTTCCCGCCCCAGGCGAGAAAAATTTATTTCATTTGAATTTGTTATCAATCTTTTGAAATAAATAGGGATGGGGGTCTAAATAGTCTTAGATGCCGAAAAAGACCTTAAATAAATTTAAAAAACAAAAACAAAAATATTAATAATCTTTTAAAACATAGAAGATATTTATCTCATTTATACTGTATATTTCACACCATATAATGTAACATTTTGATGAAATATTTTTTATTTCCCATCTGCTAGAGATTTGGTAAAGAGATACATTTTTTTCGGCCAAAATAATGGATATATTTCCATTAAAATTAATTTAAATTAATCGAATTTAATCTAGAAGTTTACTCGTAGAACCTGTAGGTCTTGTTCAGAAGAATTAAAACAAATAGGCTAAATGTTTTAAATTTTGAAATTTATTGCTTGGATTTTGTACAATATTTGGCAGTTTCGGAGTTCTAATTCTCTCCATTCTCAGGCTGTAAATAAATGTAAATCTATGTTACAGTCTGAGGATGGAGTCAATTGAAGATATGAGTGCAAGAACTTGATAATGACCACATTTGGAATTGAATTTTTTACATAAACATGTGTAGCCATTTTTGTCCTCTATCGGTCAGTGAAGGTACTTTTAATAAATAGTATTACATACATATGCGCATCCATTAATACTTTCACACAAAATTTTTTTAACTCATTTTTTCTCAAAACTTTACTTTTGATTATTATCTCTTGCACTCATATCTTCAATTACAACTCCGAAACTGTCAATTACTCTACCTAATTCAGTCCCTAAGAAATAAATTTCAAAATTTAAAACATTTATTTGATTTAATACTCCTGACCAAGACCTACAGGATCTACGAATAAAACTCCAGATTAAAATCGATTAATCGATTTCTCGTACAAATCCAGTTTTTTAATCATTTTTTTATTAGTTTAAATTTTTAAACTTAAATTTGAGCAGCCAAGTCCGGGAAATTTATCGATATTTTGTGTTTTTAACAAAAGCTCGAAAGTCATGGCTAAGTCTCTTAACCTACGGCTTAGCTATTTGACCTCGAGTTATGAAACCGGCCCTAAATAATGTTGTCCAGACCGAAGGGTTAGACGAATCAAGTTAAATAAAAGCAGGCCCTTCCTTCACTTGTCAAAAGACCGGGGCTAAAGAAAACCTCCCAAAGTAGGAACTGAAAAAAAATAAAAAAAATTAAAGAAAATGAATCACCTCTTCGAATAAAAAAAAATTTCGCTTAAAGGCATATTTATGTGAAAACTTCTTTAATACCAAGGCCTAAGGATATTTTTTTACATAATATATATTTAAGTCCTTAAATGATTGAGAACTTTCTATTATAGAGAGAGAGTCCGATGAGAGACAAATCGTTATTTTATTGAGAGAAACTCTTATTATTATTTTTTTTTTTATTATTAAGAGAAATTTAATTTTCATATTCTTTTTAAGATGCTTGATTTTATTTTTAGACATTTAATATATTCTCAGTGATGTTTTTTTAATAAGACAAGAAGCACTTTCATCATATTAATCATTTATTCTTCACTTCATCCAAGGACAAGAGATTTAATAGAAGGATTTCCGGGCATTAACTTCTCTCTAGAAAATACTTTAAAAATACTTGACTATTTAGAGTGCGGTTATTAAAAAATACAAATTTTGAAAATTTAGGAACAATTTAAAAAAACGTGATAACTTACAATTTTCGAACATCTTAATGAAACAATAATACGTATTTACATATGTTAATGAAGTGCTAATGGTCTCAGTGCGCCCAAAAGCCTCAACATCATATGTATATGAAAAATATGAAGATTTTCCTTTGATAGCCTTCTCTTCTTCAGCCACCGCGAAGGGGATTAATTTGTTGATTCCTGTAAGTTAGGCAACCACTGCCGCCCGATATGTGAGGAATTGAGGCAACCTCTTCAGGCGCTGGGTAGGGACACGATAAAAGTATCGATACTTTTGTTCTGTTATTAGTACTTTTTTCGATACTTTATTCATATGAGTACTTGATTGCCGGTATCGAATGATAAGTACACATTCAAATATTAATTTATTGTTTTTATTTTTTCGTCTTCTTAGGTCATAGAGACTTTGAACGATACACAAATATTTTAATTATAATTCTGCAAAGAATATCGCATATTCTTTTATATATTTTTTTTTTGCCCGTGTTTTCTTTTCTAATAGGAGATCCAAATGAAATATTCACCATTTTGTTTATCTTTATATAAAAAATCTGGTGTGACTGGCGCACAGCACACAACTTTCTCTTACCTTCGGTAATCGAAAGTTGTGCACTGTGCTTGTCACACCAGATTTTTTGTGTCGACATGTATTTAGTTCCCGGCAGTAGGAAATATTTGAATTCAGATGTAAAATTTATAAGTATGGGAAAATATTTATATTTTGTTACCATGGCAACCATTTCTCCTATCTTTCCTATGAAGCACAAGAGTAAAGTGTGCTTCAAACAATTTTGTGGGCAAAACGAGAATATACATTTGAAAGAGCATCTAAAAAATAATTGATTTTTGAATTTTAATCAAAATCGTTAGAGCGAATTTTGAGAAAATCGAAAAAAACTGAAAAAGTACATCAGTAAAGTACTAGTACTCTTTGGCCGATTTTGATTAAAAGCTTATTTTTCCGGTCCCGGGGGTGTTTAACTTAAATATTAAATTTCAGCCTCATAGCTCAATTCCTTCATGCTTAAAATTTGACACACACCCACCCACCCACCCACCCACCCACCCACACACAGACAGACCATGTCGCGAAAACCACTTTTTTGGATTCAGGGGACCTCAAAACGTGAAGATCCATCAAAATCTCGACATCGAATTTTTGACATGAATCCAATACTTTCTCTCTATATATATATTACATATATACATAGGTAAGAGAAAGTAAAACCCTTTAATATTAATATAATGACAAAGTCAAATTATAAACTAAAAAGACTTATTTTGGCGAAGTCTGTATTTTGGTTGAGAAAGCATCAGAAAAAGAAAAATCTGGTGTGACTTCTCTTACCTTCGGCAATTGAAAGTTGTGCTTTGTGCTTGTCACACCAGAATTTTTGTGTCAATATATACTTACAAGTTAGTATATAGATTAGAATTCAAGAATTCAAGATATAAAATTTAAATATATAGAAATTTATTTATATTTTGTTGACATGGCTTCTATTTTTCCTATGAAGTACATGAGTAAAGTAGGCTTCAAACAATTTTGTCTACAAAATAAGAATATACATTTTAAAGACATCTAAAAACTAATTGATTTATAAATTTTAATCAAAATCTTTAAAGCCAATTGTGGGAGAAACAAAAAAAAAATTGAAAAAGTACCTCAGTAAACCCTCTGATCAACGTCAGGAGCCTAGGATACCGAAGATACTTACTGGTATCGATACTTCCCTTTCGATACGATACCAAGTACAAATATCGATACTTTTTTAAAATGATAAAGGGAGAGAGGATGTCAGCCAAAAAGGAGCCTCTATCGAATAAAAATCTCCACTAAGAAGACGTTTCGGGTTTAATTAGATAAATCCACCTTGAGATTGCCAATAATGTAAGATCTGATGTTTTTTATAATTTAAAAAATATTTTATGTTGTTGTATTACAATTATTATTTATGCTCATTTCAGCTCTAAAGAACTGATGATGGATTTATCTAATTAAACCCGAAACGTCTTCTTAGTGGAGATTTTTATTCGATAGAGGCTCCTTTTTGGCTGACATCCTCTCTCCCTTCATCATTTTATCAGCCACTTCTCTTTTCAACATCGATACTTTTTTTCGATACCACATTCCTAGTTGGACTTTCAAATTCATTTGAGAGATTTAATTATTATAATTAATTTGCTTTAATTTAGTATAATGGGAAAATTCTGAATTTTCAGATATTTGTTGATCCGAGTATTTTTCTTGGACGTCCTCTATCTAGACAGCAAAATTTCATTTCGAAATTCGAATGGGAAGTTTGTCAAACAGAGAGAGCGTCACAGACGAACACTCCGCAATTATTTATATTTGTAGACATTTTATAATAAAAACTTTTTCTTCTATTCTTCATACTAACATGAAATAAAAATTTTTGCTTGCAGAATTCTTTCGGGCGTCCAGATGCAGTGGTAGCTTCAGAAACACTGGCGAATCATGCACGTTGCAACAACTCATTTGTCCAGGCGGTGTTCCAGGCTCAATTCCGTTCATCTCTCACCTGTCCACGTTGCAACGCGCAAAGCAACACCTTCGACCCTTTCCTTTGCGTTAGCGTGCCATTGCCGCAAGAACAACGCAGGCCTCTCTACGTTAATGTACTCTATACATCGCAACAACCTAGACAAGTTAGTATCGTCTTCTTAAAAATCAAAATATTGAAAAAAAAATCTCTAGCGGATAAATAAACTCTTATAACGAATGTAACATTTCTATTATGAAAAAGAAAATACGCTAAAACGTTCTCAACCATTCTAATAAAAATAAACAATGAACCATGTGATTTCCTTATTTATATCTTTAGATGTTTTGAGTTATATTCGTTCCAATTAATATGTATTTATACACCCCATTTAAATAAAGGATATATTTAAACCTTCTTTCGTCTAGTTTCTAAAAATACCGACATGTTTCACAGTTTAAAATAAATCCCAAAATATATTAGATAGAGAGAGAGTCATTTGCTTTGAATAATAAATCAAACCACTTTGTACCAAATATTACTCATTTGGACCATTCACAATACATTGTCTTTAATATCGTGTTAAAATTAATGAAAATTTATTTTGTCATTGACAAAGCACAGTATATTATTAAGAAAATGCGCTAAACAAAGATAAAATTCATGTAGAGTGGCGAACTCTCATCGTCATTTAGGGATAAATTTAAATTTAATTAGACAAAAAGTGTTGAGAGAGGTGGAATCCACTGAAGAAGTATCGAGTCTGCGAAATATATAGAAATTTGTCCCCTCATGTATTAAACTTCTCAAATTTTAGCATTTTTTTTTTACTTTCTCTTACCTTTATATATGTTAATATACAGAGAGAGAGAGAGTATTGGATTCAAGTCAAAATGTCGAGATTTTGATGTCTGTCCATCTGTGAACAAAATATCTCAAAAACGAAAAGAGCTAGGAGTTTAAAATTTTAAATTTAAGTTTGGCAACCCTCTGAGACATCACACGAAACTTTTGAACAAAATCAGCCAAAGAGTACTAGTACTTTACTGATGTACTTTTTCAGTTTTTTTTTTATTTTCTCAAAATTCACTCCAACGATTTTCATTAAAATTCATAAATCAGATTCTCTTTAAAATATATATTCGCATTTTGTCATTGAAATCTTCTGAAAACCACTTTACTCTTGTACTTCATAGGAAAGATAGGAGAAATGGTTGCCATAATAACAAAATTCCCATGTTTATAAATTTTACATCTTGAATTCAAATGTATCGTAATGTCGGAAACTAAATATATGCAGACAACAAAAAACCTGGTGTGACAAGCACAGAACATAACTTTCGATTACCGAGGGTCGAGAAAGTTGTGTGCTGTGCTATCAGCCACACCAGATTTTTTTCTTATTAAATCAACCCCTGAAATTTATAATGTATTTTATTGAAAAATTATTACGTAGAAAGAGAGGATGTCAGCCAAACAGGAGAGCCTCTATCAAATTAAAATCTCAATCCAAGAAAACGTTTCGACTTTAATTAGATAAAACCACCATCAGTTATTATGAGGATATTGGCCTTCTAAAAGTATACACCATTGAGATTGCCAATATTCGCATAGGAACTGATGGTGGCATTATCTAAATAAAGCCAAAACTTTTTCTTGAGGAGAGCTCTCCTGTTTGGCTGACATCCTCCCTTCCTATGAATTAATCAGCCACTTCTCTCATCGACATTTTATTGAAAAATCATTAATTAAAACGAAGAAATTCGATGGCTGAATGATAATTCAGGGGAACAGTAAAGTGAAAGCAGCCTGTTTAGAGAGAAAAAAAAAAAAATTCGTCTACGTTTCGGTAACGTATCATTCCCATTCTCAGTGTTAATTAATACTGCTTGGATGGATACATAGCGGAACATATAAAAATATAATCGAGATTTGTACCGGTAAATACCCAAGTACTCACTGTCATTCTCTTGCGCTATGAATCTGCCTAAGCAGTATTAACAATGTATCGTCCTGAGGATAGGAATGATACGTTCCAGAAACGTCGACGAAATCTAATTACAATTTATTACTCTATCCTGGCTGCCTTCACTTTTCTGCTCCTCTGAAA
Organism: Euborellia annulipes; assembly: GCA_023213315.1. Classification (NCBI taxonomy): domain Eukaryota; kingdom Metazoa; phylum Arthropoda; class Insecta; order Dermaptera; family Anisolabididae; genus Euborellia; species Euborellia annulipes. Next base: position 22,232 of record JAKCPI010027429.1, read on the forward strand.
AATACACAATTTATTTTCAGAGATTGAAGGCGAGTTGTTGTTTATTCTATAAATTCTATTTTCAAAAATTTTTTTCCATCCCCTCTCGTTACTGAATGCACTTGGAAACATTTGTACTGCAACATAGTCCTTTACATATTATTATTCTGAAATAATTTCTAATCTCCTGAAATAAAATTTTTTTAAAATGTATTACACTTTTGACACATATGTTGAAATTTCTTGCCGAAAAAATTTATCATGCAAATTTGATTGTAATCTTTTTGTTATGACCTAAATTGATAAATAGCGAATACTAACCAAAGCAGTGGCGTAACGTATTTTAGCTGGGCGGGGGGCAACCTTTTTTTTCGGTTTATTTAGACTTGCTACTCGCCAGTTCCAGCCCGTAATTTTTTCATGGCCTTCAAAGCCCGCCCGGCCCCCGGGCCCCCTCAAACCCCGGGCCCCCGCATTGCGGGATTTGCGGGGGTGTACGTTCCGCCACTGAACAAAAGATAATTTTTCTTTCTTTCTATATAATTGAAATTTCAATTCAATATTTCTACCGACTATAATCAATTTAAAAAGAGCGTATTCATTCATTTACTTAATTTTATAATTATATAATATACTTATCTAATAATTTATAATCATCAAAAAGCCACCAAACAAATTTCTAACTTTACAAAATCATCAGTCAATATTGGAATGGTTAAAAAAAAAAAAAAAAAAAACGAAAAATGTGCCACAAGGAGAGAAAAAACAGCAAAAAAAGATCAAAGAAAAATTAAAATTTTAAATTAGAGCTTGAATTAAATTTAAAAACACAGATTCAAGTTTCAATTACTTGCCACTAGAGGCACTGCAATCAAACTTCAAAAGAGATCGAGATCATTTCCCTAATAAACTATTTATTATATATTCATTTACAAAATTATTTATTTATTTTTCATATATATATATTTTTTTTTAGGTGAAATTGGGCCTCTCTGTGCCCGTGACAGCGGATGTTCGGGAATTGAGAGAGATACTAGCCTCTGACACAGGCATCGACGTCAACAGAATGCTCCTTACCGAATTAGACGATGAAGGCTTTCATCGAACCTTCTCAGACACTCAACCCGTGGCAGCCATCAAAGAATGGGAACCGATTTATTGTCTGGAATTGCCGAACGAAACGAACGGTGGCGGAGATCAGGGGACACCAGGAGAGAGCGAAGCCACGTTACTCCTTTGCTGGGCAAATTTACTCATGGGAGAGGATTCTACGGACACTTCCTCCTCCATTAGGTAATTAATTATCTTTTAGAGATGTTATGGATGCAATGTAACAGAAGACAGCCTAAGGCATGAGAATAACAACTCTGTTGACTTGATATTTGGGGCAAACAACAACAGTGATAATGAGAGGATAGCATCACATGAGAAAATGCACCTATAGTTTTTTTTTCTTTATAAATTTAATTCAATTTACATATTTGAAGTTCGGTTCCTTGTTTGACCCATATTCAGAGCTGGCTAAAAGTTTTTATGAATGTGTCATAGTGAATTTAATACATTACCTGAACCATAACCTTATTTAATAAATATATACAGTGTATTGATGAAGATAAAGGGCAGCCTGGTGGATATTAGTGAGAAGTATGAATAAATAAAATCCGAAGATGGTTTTCGGGCTAATTTATTTGAGTTAACTTCTTCCGCTATGGGCCAACGTTTCAGAGCCAAAACGACTCCTTCTTCAGGACCTTGGGATGTCAAGAAAAGCAAATCATTCTTCGTTTCGCTCCATTCCTTTTAACATGTGTACTAGCGTGATTAATCACAACTTTTAATGACAAAATTGAGGGCTATTTGTTTTTCTTGACACCGCATTTTGGCTCCGAAACGTTGATCCGTAGCGGAAGGAGTTCATCCAAATAAATTGGCCTGAAAATCGTCTCCTGATTTTATTTATAAATCCTTCTCACTATACAGTGTATATTATACACATGCATGACATGCCTCACATGATGGCCAGGTACCTGATCATACATGTGATGGTACAGTGAGCGCCACAATTAAGTCCCCACCGGGTAGCTAGAGCTTTGAGTATATGGAATAGAATATGATATATAGTGAAATAATTTGAATGACTGAAAAAATCCGATTTTATTTTACCTTTTCGGTCTTTAAAATTATTTCACTATATACCATATAGGGGAGACAGGGGCAGGTTGGCCCACGGGGCTGCCCTCTTATTAATATTACATCACAGCTATACAATTGCATTTTTTAACTTAATAGCGGTAAAACGTTTTTTACTAAAACCACTGAATTATTTTATCTAAAATCTTGTATTCTTCTTATAAAGGGACTAAATTTCAACAAAACATTTTTTTTTTTTTATTATGGGAGTTTTAAATTATAGACCACATTTTGTATTAATTATTTATTAAAGTTATAAATACTGTACAACGTTTCGACTGCTTATTCTGCAATTGTTTACAAGTACTCTCGAAACGTTATACAGTATTTATATTTTTAATAAATAATTAATAACAAAATGTGGTGTATAATTAAAAACTCATAATAATAATAAATACAAACCACAAAAGCTTTAATAAACACAATTTTTTTTTTTAATTTTCCATTTCGACCTTTCAAAAAAAAAAGACCATGACACCAAGTTTAAATTTGCTTTCTCTTTTTTTCCCCAATCCCCATATTATTTGAAAAATAATAGAATCTAGTAAGTAATTTCACATTAGTAAAACTTGAAGAAATTTCCTATTAGTAGTATTAGTCATACCAGTCAATGGCCAATAGTTTTTTGATAGATGAAAACCCAGAAAAAAAATTACGGTTTAATGCAATATCCATCAGAAGTATTTAAAACAATACAGATATTATTTATTTATACATGTTAGAGAAGGTAAAAAATAATATAACAACAAAAAACATATGCATTTAAACGTTTGCATTATACCAATAACAAATAAGTTGAAAAAAAAAATTGTTTATTATTAGAATCTTTTTGGAAAAGAACCAAGGAGACGATTGAGTGATTGCATTAATTTCGACCTCGGAAATAATAAATAATTGAATCTGGGTCAATAAAGGAAATTTTGACTGAAGAGAGGCCATGAGATCAATCAATCTATCTTTATAGATGTTTTTGATAGTCATTGATTGTATGATCTCTTTTAGTTAAAAGATTATTATTATCATCATTTTTCATAAAATCATTTTTTTTCTGCACTTGGTTGTTTGAAAATGAAATAAATAGAACTTGAGATCAAGGACAGAGAAACAAATCTCAATGAACAAAAATATTGAGTAAACTGACACAATCAAATGGCCTTGATATAGGACATTACCTTTAGAGTCGCGGTTTAATTAATATAAATATATTATTTTATTTAAATACCTTGTGACTTACGACCTTATATAAATGGAATATTTTTTATTTATTGATATAGCTTTTAATAAAAAAAACATATTTGTGGGGACATTTGATTAAATTTACAAGGTCCCTTTCGTTGCGATTATGATCTGAATAATAAAGAATTTTAATTAATAGGCAATTATTTTTTTTATAGATTTGGAAGCCCCTACACAATGCAAATTGGCCGAGAAACTTCCTATGAGGATTTACAAAAACTCATGTTAAAAGAAATGGCAGCAATACTTCATGATGATGTTTTGACTTCTGAACAAGAAGTGAGTATAGAATGTTTATTTTATTTTAATTTTACTATTATAATTTATTAATAAAATTTTTATTTTTTAGGTTCCAGCATTTTCAATGCGAATATGCGATGGACTCGGTGGAAATTATCTTGATCCAGGTGTCGATCATCCGTTATATATGGAAGCTGTAGAACAAGCGATTGCTCTTTGTCAAGAAGATTCTGGTCCATCTCATTTAAAACTTGTACTTGAATGGTCACAAGCGGTCAAAGATAGGTACGAATAAGAATTAGGGAAAAGAACCTATTTTTCAAAATACAGGGTCTCCTTTGGCCGACATCCTGTGAGATAAAGGATTTTTTTATTTTTCTTTTGGAGACATTGACGTCAAATTTAATGATATTATTCGTCGGAATTAAGCAAATACTTTACACAAAATTAAAATTAAAGGCGAACGAAAAGTTAATTCACTTTTGTAATAATAATTACAATTAAAATCAATCTATTCCTTTTTCGGAAATGAAGAAATTATTTTTTGTTAAAAAAAGAATCAAAGGGATGTTTTTGAAAATTTTTATTCCGTTAACTTTAAAATTTATTTATCATAAAAAGAAAAGATTTTTAAGAATACAGACAGTTTAAAGAGGCTTCAATTCCATGAAACAAACACAAAATTAATAAATAATAAGTCTTTAGATTTATCTTAAATGTCTTTTGCCATATTACGCTAATTGATAAATATTATTTTTGCAGCCTGATTGCTGACGATAGTGATCAAATGGAAGAATTGGCAAGTGTAAAACAACTCAAAAGTAATACTGAACAAGGAGGAGCTGTTTCTCTTGAAGAGTGTTTCGAGGTAAAGAAATTTGAAAATCTTCGCCAGACTACTAAGCGGATACTTCTTATTTTTTAATAAAATTGTAAAAGGGATAATCTCCAAATATTATCTCAGAATGACTGAATTCGAACAAATTAAACTTTCTATATGATAAAATTGAGTTATTTCAAGAAAAGAGAAAGTGTCATCTACTCTAAAAAGAGTTAAAATATTGACAATCTATGAGAGGAATTAACAATATTAGTTTTTCATCTTGTTTGATAGTAGTCCAGCATCGTCATATATTCAATTACTTAATACTAGGACTAATAAGTATATGAACTGTTGTTTGTTTATTTGATTATTTGTGATGCGGAAAGTAAAAAGGAATCTCTTGTCGGAAATTCAAAAATTGCGTTATTGATATTTTATTCTAGAGGGTAATTTCCTGGACATTTTAAAACCAAAAGAGCCCTCGGGGCTTGGTGTAGAGGTTAGCGTGCTAACCTCGTATACCAAACATCGCGGGTTCGGACCCCAGGCAGTCCGATGATTTTATTTAAGCCATTTGGATACTAAATGGCTTAAATAAGAATGCCTGGACCCCAAATAAATATATATTATTAAATAACGGTTATCGTAAAAGTCTTAAATGGCCTAAGTTGCCGAAAAGACTGTGTGAATGTGAGAGTGAATGAGAAAAAAAAAGTGTGAGTGGTTTAAAAAAAGAAAAAAAAGACCAAAACCACTATATCTCAAAAAATAAAAAAGTTTAGATATAAAAAACGGGATTTTGATGAAAACGCATTTAACTATTTATTTACTATATTTATTTAGGTAAATTGATTATTTTTTAATATTTATCGGATTCTCATCGCTAAAATTAGATAATGAAAATATTGTAGAATCGTATTCAATCTAAACCCAAAAATCGATATTCTTGACCTAATTCGACTAAAATGCGGTACCAATAATTTTACTTCGCCGACAAGAGATCCCGCATCACATTTGATTAAGTAGGCTATTTAATTAAAGAGCCATAAATTAATTTAATCCTAAAAAATTATTAATTTCTTAACAAAAAATGTTTATTTTTTTAAATAATATCACAAATTATCATTTAATTAATAGGAAAATGTGTCTGGATTTTTGCTACGGAGTGGGGATAATAATTAATTTCTCTGCTTTATTTATTTTTTTTACCCCCTCTTTTTTCTCACTTACTGATTCACTCACATCTTATTTATTTTGCTCCTTTACAATCATATTTCCATTTGAGTGAATTCTTTTTCTGGGTTGTTTTTTTTTAACATCTTCATCAACTTTCATTCTCTATTAACATTGTTAATAGGTAGTAATAAGGTAGTCTTAAATTAGTAATAATTTAATAAGCAAACACTATCTAATTAAACTTGGTATAGGAATCTAAATAGACTTATTATTAATATTTCTTTTCTTTTATTAGTTATATACACGAGCTGAAGTCTTGGGAGCCGAAGATGCTTGGCATTGCCCTAATTGCAATCGAAAACAAGAAGTAGTTAAAAAACTCGGCTTATGGTCACTTCCAGATATACTTGTTATCCATCTAAAGAGATTTCGTCAGGTGCGTTAAGAATAATAGAAAAATATTCACATAGGTCTAAGCTGATAATTGTTAATAAAATTCTTTGATTGCTCCCTGACCAACACCTATTGAAATAATAAATGTATTATATATATTATAAAATTTTCTTTTAATAATTTTTACAGTCGAAACAACGATCAACAACCAAACTCACCACGTTAGTTAACTTTCCTTTATATGGATTTGATATGAGTCCGCATTTGGCCCAACCGACACCACCTCAAGATTCATTTAATTCACATCCACCTCCATCAATGGACCATTCTGGAGGAGGTGTTGGTAGTGTGCTTGGTGGGCTTGGATGGAGTCCGTGGAAACGGCCACGAAGGCATTTACCACGTCTTGATGATAACGTTTATGATCTCTATGCCATTTGCAATCATCATGGAAGTGATCTTCAAGGCGGCCACTATACGGGTAAACTTACATTTTATTTGGAGGAGTGAAGGATTCTCTAAATTTATAATTATATAATTTGAAAACAAAAACCAATAGAAGAATAAAAAAAGGTATTTTGAAAGCTGTATTAATCCTAAATGTTGCCATCAGGCTGCTGTGCAGTATGGAGTCCCTAAAAAGAGTGTTCTTAAGCCCGGGACAAATAATCTTCTGACAGGGGTTAGTGTAATAAAGAAATAGTTAACGTCGTGGAAACTTGTTCTACTGCTTGCCCTATACTGTAATTTAAATCGCAACACCTGCGACATTTGTAATTTCAAATAAATGAGATTTGGTGGCTGTCTAATCTAATCTAATTTGTAATTTGAAAATGTAATTTATTTCGAAAGTTCTGTATCCGAATATAAATTAAACTTAGCTTTTGTTTAATTCTTCTATCGATTTTTATTTTAGGATTATTTAATTTTAAAAACAGGATTTTTTTGTGTAAACCCTGTACTTAAATCTCTGACGAGCACTTGAGGAAAATAAATTGTCTTCCAGTTTAATTGTTAATTGACACACGATTATTTGAAATTTTAAAATATTGCTTGTGAGACAAATACAGAATGTTTCAAAAAGGGCTTTACAACTTTGAAAATTCATATAAATTTATTCAGAGAACCTACAGAGGTGATTGTAGTGTAGAGAAACTCTCTAAGTTTTGACTCGCATAGTTCGCTAGTGCCGAATCGCACTATCACGAGCACTAGCAAACTCTGCGAGTCAAAACTTGGAGAGTTTCTCTACACTACAATCACCTCTGTAGGTTCTCTGAATAAATTTATATGAATTTTCAAAGTTGTAAAGCCCTTTTTGAAACACCCCGTTTTCTAAAAATTCAATTCATTAAGATTCACTTATTTACTATTTTTTTAAAAGGGTAGCTTTTTAAAAAATAAAGGCACTCGGGGCCTGGTGTAGGGGTTAGCGTGCTAACCTCGTATACCAAAAGTCGCGGGTTCGGACCCCAGGCAGTCCGATGATTTTATTTAAGCCATTTGGATACCAAATGGCTTAAATAAGAATGCCTGGACCCCTAATATGTATATTAATCAATAACGGATATCGTAAAAGTCTTATAAGGCCTGAGCTGCCGAAAAGACAGTCTGAATGTGTGTGTGAGCGTGAGTGGGAAAAATGTGTGAGTGTTTAAAAATAAAAAATAAAGTTTTTGGTTTTTTTTTTTAATAACATAGAATATAATATTGATTTTATTTTGTGAATACTAGGCTTAATAAGATTTTCAATCAAAAATTTTAATATAATTCATTATCTTTTTTAGCGTTTTGCCGAAACCCCTACGACACCCAATGGTATCAATTTGATGATGCCAAAGTTACGCCAATGAGTGATCAGGGTCTTGCCACTCCAGCTGCTTATATTTTATTTTATCAGAGACGTGGCTTAGTTGGATCCTCCACAGGTAAATTTTAAATACAACTAATCTTGTCTAACATTGATCTCTTCAGTGGCTACAAAAATTTTAATGTTTATTCCAAATTAGTAAGCCAGTGTCTTTGATAAGAGAAAACAAAACATTCAATTCAGAAGGATGACATTATTTCTGACATTTATTTTTATTTAGTCATTCATACAAATAAATTTAGGAACATAGAATTTATATTTTT
>JAKCPI010027430.1:0-20312 GCA_023213315.1 Euborellia annulipes
TTGTTAATTATTTTTTTTAATTTTGAATTTTGTGGTTTATTATAGCTAACCTATATATCAGAAATAAGAACTAAAACCAATTAAATTTTTCTTTGGCGCTGAAGAATAACCTTAAAGTTGATAATGGAAGGATGGAGATATCAGCCCAAATTGAAATGCTCTAGGTTCAGTAAAACTCCCAGAATAAGACGTTTCAGCCTGTGTATCCTAATTTGTCATAAATTTGTTAAAAAATCATTTAAATTCGAAAATTTAGCATAGCAACAGAGCAAAATCAAAACAAATTGCGTTATTTCTTTGAATATTTGATGGGCTCAGCCTTTTTTTTTTTGAGATGGGCTATGTATAACGGCCCTGTCTCCTCTGCACCTTTCGGCTAAGGAACTGGTATTTATTTACAAAATTGTTCTATTCAAACTATTTTTGTTTTAAAAATTTTTAATCTTTGATACAGTCTGCAAATTGGCCAATATCAAAGATCAAGAATAAATTTTAAAAAATTAAAATTTTTATTAATTAATTAAGAAATTTTTTAAAGAAAATTTTATTTGTAATTGAAGAGTAGTAATTATCACATAAATATAACTATTAATTAATATATATAAAATTTTTTTTTTAATTAATGAATTTAACTGACTTTATAACAATTCGTAATGTCAAAAAACACAAAATGGTAATAGTTGAATTCAATTTTTGAGAGCTTTCAAAACAAAATAGTATTTGAAAGTTACACAATTAAATCTTATTTCTTTACTTTCTCTTACCTCATATATAGACGTTAATATATAGAGGGAGAAGAAAATATTGGATTGATGTCAAAAATTCGATGTCGAGATTTTGATGGATATACACGCTTTTGAGGTCCCCTGAATCCAAAAAAGTGGTTTTCGCGACATGGTCTGTCAGTGTGTCTGTCTGTCTTTGTGCACATACAACACAACTAAACAGTTGAGTTGGGTATAAATTGATTATGCATCACGATTTTAAGCCAATTCAACTAAATAGTAAAGTCGATTTAAAATCGACCGTGTGCGGTCAGCCTTACGAGGCACTTTAAAAATAAGAATAATTAGTAAAAATAGCGAAGCGAAGGTGTCAAACAAAAACATCAATTTCTATTTAAATATGTTGATTCTTGATTATTTTTATTAGTAGGGTCAAGGTAATTTAAAATGGCTCGGCAATTTTTTGGTCGAGTACCTTCCTACACCTGTATCAATAAACGACATTTTTATTGAATTTCCGTGATCTTTTTCAGATAAACCTACTTAGAAAGATACAAAGTGCGAGACGGAGAAGTCATAATAACAATAATGATTGGTGCAATTTTTCTTTCCAAAAAAAGCGATGAGTTATCTGAAAGGCATGCGATCATTAAGGATGAGACATCAGGTCTAACTGGAGCTGATGCTGATGGGGTTATCAATGGCGGGCAGTAGCAAGGGGCGTTGGCCTCTAAGTCCAACTGGGCCTATAAAAGAAAAGAGCGAGAGCTAAAACTCGGGTCGCCCACGGGACAGACAGACGACTCGGGGAGAGTCCACCTAACAACAACAGAGCATAAACAAATTGCACTTTTAACAAAAACCTCCTTGAAATAAATCAACTTTTGCAAAAAGAAAGAAAAAGAGAGAGACCCTTGCGGTTCAGAGGTGTGGAATCCATCACTAAAATCCAGGTGGGATTTGAAACCCAACAACATCTAGTTTTCTCCACTTTTTCACTAAAGCCTCATTTGTTATATCATTATTTTAGTGTTTTGTTCAACTAGAATAAAACATTTGATCATTTCAAAAAGAAATTACTTTTTTAAGATTTTAAATTTTCTCTTAAATATTAGAGAATCAAGGTTTATTTTGATTGATTTTTCTCGAGATAATGAAGTTTGCATGAAATATTAAATTGGAAGAGAGCAAGTACGGGTGCAACAAATAAAGACAGCCTTTGGATGCCAAATGCCAAAAAGGAGACGTTTATCGCCCATCCTCAGTCCTTGTAGGATTATAATCCAAAGGCTCTCTTTATTTGCTACACCCGTACTTGCTTTGCTCTCTTCCAATTCATTACATCTTTTCAGCTTATGAAATATTAAATTTATCTTCCAATAAAATGAGAACCCAAAAAAAGTCATTTTATTCATTGATATAAAATTCACAGGCGTAACCAGACATCTGGGAGCCAGAGAGAATTAAGATGGGCCTAGACTTATTATATAATGATAGTGAAATAGAAAATGCTTCATATATGTATAATAAAGAAAGAAAGAATTGGAATTAAATATCTGTAGAAGTTCAGAGATAACTTCTCTGACTAGTTTCCTAGTTCCGTGAACAATGATATTATTATTACTGTTAAATCATAGCACAGGGGAAGAAGTCTCGCCTCTTGTGTTAGAGATCAGATGAAGAGATCTAACAATGGCCTCAGATGCCGAAAAAGAGTTTTAAAAAAATCACTGTCTATACGAACATATAAAATTACATTCTCGAAACTACAGAGGTGAAAATTCTACCCAAAATTCACAATCACATTCTTGAATTTTTGATTTATTAATTGGTTTTGAGTCTATTCTGTCTTTTTCTTGTGTTACTTGATGATCTCCATCAGTGAGTAAATCCATTTTTTCTGGGCACACTCTCACAAGCTCAACGGCCTGAATTTGGAAGGGAATGCAGCGTTTCGTAACGGTTTTAGGTGCAGGAATCAATCTTGCTCAATTATGCTTCAAAAATGTATTATTATTATTATTACGTCCAAAATAATATGGTGGAAAATTTTAAGAAAAATTATTTTAATAGTTTGCTATCATTATAATTGCCTTTACAAATCATTCTTGTGTTGCAGGTTTGGGAGTGTATGAAATCATAAGTAGTAGGTGTGAATTTGGTGGGCAGGTTGTACCTCTTATGACATTCAAATCGAATCGAAAGCAACCTGACTTGGCAGCAGCCTCTCTGTACCCGTAGGTATCCTGTCGCATTTGAGTAAAAGAGACGAAGAAAAGCAGAAGGTGGCCGACCCGGGGCCGGTTCTTTCTTTCTTTTCTTTCTTTCCTTCTTTCTTTGGCGTTGGCAATCTTGGCAATCAAGAAAGAGCAAGTGCCGTCTGTCCAAGGAATACTCGCCAAGCCTGTTCCGCCCAAAGCGCTCGACATTATTCGTTTTCGCATCGCCAGGACAGCCATTGTTTTTTTTTCTTTTTTTACCAAGTCCAAAATATCCTACAAATATGGGAAACGAGTTGGAAAAAGACACACGCATGGCTGCTTTCTTATTTAATACTTTCTTTCTCATTCCGAACCAGACACGTTTGTTTGTGACATAAGCTCTTTGATATTTTAAGCCTTCTTGGGCCAATTCCTTAAATAAATCTCTAATTCCTTAATAAAATCTAACCAAATTCTTCTTTTTTTTTTAATACAAGCTAAAAGATAAGACGTTTAGAAGGTTATAGAACTTATAAATCAAAACGTTTTCTCTTCTCCTTTAGCACGAGAGAATTTCAAATAACATGATTTAACTCATATTTGTATTTCCTCAAATTTAAAAATTTATAAGTGAAATAAAGAAAAGTTTTTTCCCATATTATTACCAAAATATTTTCATACAATCTAATTTTTTTTTAATTTTCCAAAAGAAGAGATCCATTAAACCCTTAATTAAGAAGAATAGCAATTATTTATTCAAATTTATTTCACCTTTTTTTAACATAATCTAAAGATTGTTACCTGGACATTAACTCCCCTCGTTGAGACTCTCTTAGAACATTAAAAAATAATTAACTAATCAAGTGATTTAATATAAGAATTAACTAAATTAATTAAGTCTAATTGAGGTATAAATTTAAACGGATAAATATATTTTCGGGCTAAATAAGGGGCGATAATGTCTCTGGCACTTTAAGTGCTTGAGAAGATATACAAGATTTATATTAAACATCAGAAATGCACAAGAAGTGAAATAATGAACATTAGGCAATCTTTTTTAATGTGCAATAAATTTTAATTGTGAATAAATCGTGAGATTTTATTACTTAGTTTATTATTATTAATTATTTTTCAAATCCACAGACATTCTTTTTATTTGTCATTTATGCTATTGTTGGTTTAATATCTGTATATCAAGGGCGGATACTAGGGGAGGGGGTAAAGGGGGTAATTACCCCTCCTCCGAGATTTGAGAAAAAATTTTTATTTTTAATATAAAGTTTTAAAAATTAATACTTAAAAATTTGATTTGTATATACATTCTGGTAAACAAGTACAGAATGCACCTTTAAATTAACAAAAGTAAGAAAAAATTGTGTGCTGTGATACCAATCACACCAGATTACCCCCTCCCAAGAAACTCCTCTGGGTCCGCTTTTACTGTATATACTATATATATGATAAACAAATTTAACATTGTGAGTGCTTTTCTTAATTGTGGATTTGACAGAGAAAACTAAAAAATTTCATACAAGGCTTATTATTTTAAATCTTGAAAAAAAAATATTTAAAAATAATGAAAAACATATAACCAAGTATTTATTAATTTAAATAAGCGAAAAATGTAGGTACCGCCGGGAATCGCACCACGGATCTGTCGATTTAGGCTCAACATGCCCTACTACTGGACCACAGTACCGCACTCGCTTATTTAAATTATTATTTATATAATAATTAGACCCCGCCCCTTTTTACTTTCTCTTACCATATATATATCTTTATATATAGACCTATATGTTAATATAATTATAAATAGTGAGAAAGTATTGGATTCATGTCCAAAATTCGATGTTGAGGTTTTGAGGTCCCCTGAGACCAAAAAAGTGGTTTCCCCAACTATATCTGTGTGCTAATATATTGGCGGAAACTAAACATATGTCGACACAAAAAATCTGGTCAGATTTTTTCAATCTGGAGTGACTGGTCGCACCAGATTTTTTTTTGATTGGGGATATTATTTCTTTATTCGAATGGGTGGTGTTAGTAGGTGCAAGTAAGAATAACACTTCAATTTATACAAAAAGAATGTAAATTTATTTTAACTATTATTAAACATTAAATCTACTCTTTAGAAGAGATAAGCGAATGGAAGAGTTAACGCCCTGCTCTGGGTCAAAGTTTACATAACTAACTAAAGAGACAACTTAAATCAACAAATGTTGTTTTTAATAGAAAAAATGACTCCTCTGACATTAGCAAGAACTAATTAATTAAGCAGAGACAGACATACGTATTACATATATTCTAGGAGGAAAGAAAAAAATTTGTTTCTTTATCTAATCGGGATATAATTTTAACAGGAAATTACCAAGTTATCATAATCTTCATTAGTTTGCACTTTACTTTTTTTTTCTTTATTTTTTTGCTGACAAAATAAGAGGATGAGATTTTATCAACTAAGTAGATTTTTACTTCTCATTCAAGTAATAGTAATTTGTCGTTGTCATATTTTGTCTGAGGTTAAGTTAAAATAATAGGAAATATTCCAAAATGTTTGGATGGGAGTAAATTAAAGTCCTCAGAGAAATTTAAAGAATAAAAAATTTTTACGTCTGGATGTGTTTATTCAAACAATCAATTTCATTCCCTCGATGAAAATTATTGTTTTCTGATTAATTCTAACTATAATGGCCAACGGCTAAGCTGGTAAATAAATAAAAAACAAAACTAACTAATATATATAGGCCTACGTACTAAAATAAGATCATTTAAAATGAGATGCAAGTTGTGGCTGTAGATATTTAGTGAAGGATGAATGGAGGCAGAGGCAGCCAAGAAAAAATCATCTAAATGCTTTTACCAATCAGCTGAAAACGTTTCAGTGTTATTATGTACAGTGAGGGACAATATTAAGTCCCACCCATGGGTTTTATACTTGGTGATTATTTCATTATTACTTTCTCTTACCTATGTATATATGTAATATATATATATAGAGAGAAAGTATTGGATTCATGTCAAAAATTCGATGTCGAGATTTTGATGGATCTTCACGTTTTGAGGTCCCCCGAATCCAAAAAAGTGGTTTTCGCGACATGGTCTGTCTGTGTGTGGGTGGGTGGGTGTGTGGGTGGGTGGGTGGGTGGGTGGGTGTGTTTTCAATTTTAAGCATGAAGGAATTGAGCTACGAGGTTGAAATTTTATATTTAAGTTAAACACCCCCCGGGACCGGAAAAATAAGCTTTTAATCAAAATCGGCCAAAGATTACTAGTACTTTACTGATGTACTTTTTCAGTTTTTTTCGATTTTCTCAAAATTTGCTCCAACGATTTTTTTTAAAATTCAAAAATCAATTATTTTTTAGATTCTCTTTAAAATGTATATTCTCATTTTGGAATTGAAATCTTCTGAAGACCACTTTACTCTTGTGCTTCATAGGAAAGATAGGAGAAATGGTTGCCATGGTAACAAAATATAAATATTTTCCCATACTTATAAATTTTACATCTGAATTCAAATGTCCCGTACTGTCGGGAACTAAATATATGTCGACACAAAAAATCTGGTGTGACAAGCACAGAACACAACTTTCGATTACCGAAGGTAAGAGAAAGTTGTGTGCTGTGCGCCAGTCACACCAGATTTTTTTTATAAAAGAAAATGAAAATCTTTATTGGAAATTTTCTAGGTTTGAACCATGAAAGTTTCCATTAAAAAATTTATAATATTTCTTTTAAAATCAATGAAATAATCACAAGTATAATACCCATGGGTGGGACTTAATATTGTCCCTCACTGTACTATCCTCACTCCATTAATTGGTGTATATCTTGTCCAGAGTTGGTCCAGTAATATACTGGAATATATATTACTGGACCAACTCTGAGCAAGATATACTCCAATTAATGGAGTAAGGATAATATATAATAAATGCACCGAAACGTTTCCAGCTGATTGGTAAAAGTATTCAGAGCATTATTTCTTAACTGCCTCTGCCTCCATACAAACTTAATTAATTTTAATATTATTATTTATTTAAAATAATATGTTGCTAAGTATAAGACTATCAGTCAATTTTTCCACCGATATTGATTCAATGCTAAATAACTATATTGTATTACAGTATATTCTTTCTCTAAAGCTTCTAAAGCCAGAGACCTTGTCATTGTAAATGAGACAAATTCTACTATTGACGATAAAGCCAATAGTCGCGATCCTCCGACCCAGCATTCCAATAAAATTTCAATGAATAAAATTCATTTTAGGGATAAACTAATTAAAAAGGTTATTAAGGAGCTAGTAATCGACAAATCCCCAGGCCCTGACGGTATTCCCCCCATCGTCATTAAAAAATGTTCCCCTGAATTGGTCCCAATATTATCCAGGTTGTTCAACCTCTCATTTTCCTCGGGAAATTTTCCCGACTCTTGGAAATTGGCGAATATTCAACCCATTCCCAAAAAAGGTGACTCCTCTCTTCCCAGCAACTATCGCCCAATCGCAATAACCTCCATACTATCCAAAATTATGGAAAAAGCCCTCAACATTCAAATTTTAAATCATCTGGAACATTGCGGAATGATGAATGATAGGCAATATGGTTTCAGGCATGCTCATTCGACTGGGGATATTTTGAGCTTTGTCACACACCTCTGGAACAAAGCCATGGAAATGAAAGGGGAAACTATTGCAGTTGCTCTTGACATTTCGAAGGCTTTCGATCAGGTATGGCATAAAAATCTTTATGCTAAACTTCCATCTTTTGGCCTATCCTCTGAGCTGTGCCAGTGGATCAAGAGCTTTCTAATGGAGCGAAAGATCTCGGTTGTAGTCGACGGTGTGTCTTCTATTCCGCATTCAATCAACGCAGGTGTTCCCCAGGGTTCTGTCCTCTCTCCCACCCTATTCCTTATGTACATTAACGATCTCATGGGAGTAACCTCCAACCCAATTCATTGCTTTGCTGATGACAGTACCCTGCACTCAGTCAGGACTGGTGAAACCTCATCCACTGGTCGTCTGGGGGCTGTGTCGTCGATAAATGATGATCTTGGTCTCTTGGAGGAATGGGGAAACCTCAATCAAGTAAAATTCAATTCCCAAAAAACCCAATGTTGTTTAATTTCTAGACAAAAAAATAGGATTTGCCCTCCCCTTATTTACAGCAATAATAGTCTCGAGTTCAAAGATTCATTTTCTGTTCTGGGAGTGACAGTTACATCTGATCTCTCCTGGAGCAACCACATCTCTTCTGTGGTTAAATCTACCGCAAGGAAATTGGGTTTCCTATTCAAAACGAAGCGTTACTTTTCCTCCCAACAACTCCTAATCCTCTATAAAGCCCAAATTCGGCCGTGTCTTGAATATTGTTCCCACCTTTGGCGAGGGGCGTCGAAAGACGCTCTCTCCTCCTTGGAAGCCATACAGAGGCGTGCAATTAGACTGATAGGTGATTCTACCCTTACTGCATCCTTACAGTCACTAGATCATAGAAGAAGAGTATCTGCACTATCTCTCTTCTACAGGTATTACCATGGTCAATGCTCTGCCGAATTAAAATCAATTATCCCACCCAATGCAACATATTCACGGAACACAAGAGAGGCATCTTCCCAGCATCCCTATGCTGTTCAGATCACGACTAACAGAACAAAACAATTTCATTCTTCCTTTGTCCCCATGACCTCCCGTGATTGGAACAAGCTCCCTGCGTCTATCTTCCCCAAAACCTACAATCTTCAGACTTTCAAGTCTAACCTCAACAGGCATCTTCTCAGTTCCCGCAGTTGAGTTTCCCCTTTATGCTTCTCCTTTTGTTTTATTTTCTTCCTGGCTGCATGTGACTATTGGTCATTATAGGTCTTCGGACCTTATGCACCCATTCCAAAAAAAAAAAAAAAAAAAAAAAAATTTAAAAAAAAAAAGTAAAATAAAGAGTCCTATATGGGAAGATAAACTGGCAGTTTGTCAGATATTTTGAAGTCTAAATTTAAAACCCCTCTACTCAAACTTTCTAATATGTTGAGTTAGATTCAATAATTACTATAATTTCATCCCTTAGTTAAGCCTTATACCGAACTTTGGGTCTTAGTTAATTATGATCTAGGCTCTATATGATTAGCTTCACTAGATGTGAAAAGACTCGAAAATCATTGTCAACTAGCTTATTTTAATTCTTTAAATTAATTTTGTGGGGGGGGGGGGTTGTGAATCAAAATGTTAAGATGAAAACTGAAAGTAAAGATGGGATAAATAAATAAAAACCAATAAAATTATATTCTTAATAGATGGTCGGCTGTGTTGTATATTCTTTCTTGAATTATTTCTTTTAATAAAGTTTCTCTTTCAGGTTGAATCTTCTCCCTTCTCAACAAGAAAGGCATTTAAAGTGAATAGATAAGCTCATCAATTGTGAAGATTATTCATGTAAACGCCCTGATCGTATTACTTTCGAGAGACCCTCGGGTTTCTATCGTTCGCCTTCATTTGATTACTTCCTGGTCGAAAATGCGCTTTACTTATCTCTTTCTTCTATTCTTTTTTCGTCTCTTTCTCTTCTTTCCTCTTTATATAAATATAAATTACATTCAATTTTAATTCGAATGCCAGGATTGAGTGGCGAGGAGGACGCTCTTGGAGTCTCACCAAGTGGATTGTTCAACATCGTGAAGAGCCCCCTATCAATTGGATAGTTATCATTTAGATCTATGATGTTAGAACCCTAGGTATAATTTCCTTAAATGTTCTAACAAATTTTAAAGGAATTTCATAGGTAAAGTCTTTGGAGCCCTTTAGGATAAAATTAAATTGATTTTTTCCGACTTGTTTTTTTCTAATAGTTTTCCCATTTAAATTTAATTATAATAATAGTCCTCATGTCACGACTAGAAACAATCAGTGTTAGGTTTATCAAAAGCAAAGAATTATAATGATCGAAAATAACCAGATTAAATATATTTTCCAATTTTTTTTTTATTTAGGCTGAACGCACACCAATTGAGCAAAACGTTTTGTCCAAGAGCAAAACGTTTTGATTGATGTCAACGCACACCGATTGAGCAAAATGCTCAATGGCAAAACATTTTGTTCAATGATGTCGAATCATGTCCTATTGTGTTTTGACTCTTCGGTGTGCGTTGACCCATAGAAAAGCATTGAAAAAACACTTTTAGGCAAAAATGTTTTGATTTTGTTTTTAAAAATTGAAATTGAAAAATGTTTTGTTCGAAAACATTTTTGCTCAATTGGTGTGCGTTCAGCCTAACTTATAGGAGAGATATGCGCTAAAAATTGGCAAAATATTCATTTTAAAAAAGGCTGAATTATTCATTTAAAATATCATACTCCTCAGTCATAGAGTGACTTTTTTGCTGAAAAAAGGAAGAACGTACGACCTTCTCTATTATTCTTCTTTGCCTTCTTTGACCTCACATTTAATACATTTTTGAAAATAAAGCCATTTTTCTAGGTTCCATTTAAACAAATCTATTTCATCCTTGGCTGTTTACAGCTCCAATTTGCCTATTTTTTGTTTTAAGAATA
Source organism: Euborellia annulipes (assembly GCA_023213315.1). NCBI lineage: Eukaryota > Metazoa > Arthropoda > Insecta > Dermaptera > Anisolabididae > Euborellia > Euborellia annulipes. The sequence continues at coordinate 10,470 of JAKCPI010027430.1, forward strand.
AGTTTAAAACTATTATTATATTTATAATCATATTCATAATTATTCCGTATTTTAAATTCAGATAATATCAATAAAAATTTTTTTAAAAATTAAAAACTTTTAATATATAGGCCTAATGAATGGCTAATTTAGAGTATATTGTTTGAAAAAAGCTCTACCTAGATAATACTAGTTTTATAATTTGCATAAGAAAACAAGAGATGAATAAACGGCATGAGATTTCCTAATAATCCCGACACTGTATAATAAGGCAAAAGCACAAAGGTAGCGAATGTTAGAAACGTTTGATTAGTTAATTAAATTAATCAAAAGAAAAGTTGCTGTTGATGTTATAAGTTACGAAAGAGCAAGTGCAGGAGCAGCAAAGAAAAGAAAGCCTTTCTATGCCAAATGCCGAAGGAGACGTTTCGGACAAAATTTATTTGTCCATCCTCAGTCCTTGTAGGATTATATTTATTGTGCATCTAGATGCACACAAGGACTGAGGATGGACGAATAAATTTTGTCCGAAACGTCTCCCTCGGCATTTGGCATTTCTATGCTTCTCCTGCACTTGCTCTTCCAACTTTTAATTAAATTAATTTAGTAATTAAAATTATAGTCACTAGCTATATGAAATCTCTAGAAAATTATAAAAAAAAATTATCAAAAATATCAATAATGAATAATATGAATAATATGGCAAAATCTCAGATACTCATAGAATAAAAAAAAAAAAAAATTTAATGGATGCATTTAAAGTCCAAAAACGATGACGACCATTGAAAAAGAATATGGAGGAGAGACTCAACTCGAGTTCTATAATCTACTGTATAGATGACAATATTGCCAAACTGATCGATGTTGGACAACGATCGATATTTGTCTACTTTCCCCTTTTATTTAAATAAGACATGAAAAGATCTCATGTAAATATAGGACGGTATTAGAAAAGATTACTTCCAAATGAAATAAAATGTCAAAGCATCAAGTTGCCTGCCTATTTATCCCTTTCTTTATTATTACGTATATAATTTCTATTATAATTAATCTTCAAAATGTTCAATTAAGTTTAAATAAAACGTCTTCAGCTTGAAGCTTAAAGTGTGATTAATAGCTTGAAAGTGAGAATCCAAGTTACTTATCAGACGGGAACAGTAAAAAAAAGCAATGAATTAATCATTGGGGATTTCTAAAGCGATTTATTTAGTAAAATAACCAATTATCTAGATTTTTTAGAAAATGAAAATATATAAAATTTATTTAATGAATAATAATAGAAATTGAGAGGTTATCTGAGATGTACGCAGATGAAGATCAATGATATTCCCCCTCCCATAAAGTAAGGAAGTGAATGATAATGACATCATCATACCCAAGGCTGACCAAAAAATGCCTCCAACTGAACCTACACCGATTTAGAGGTTAGAGGGGAACACTGAGATTGAAAGGGTCACCAACTATTTAATATGCAACGGAGTGGAAATTGGTTGAGGGAGAGAGAATGTGTTCACATTAGGATGAGGGTTAATAAGTTTTAATTTAATAATAAAATAATAGAAATGTTAAATGATTGTCCTTTAGATACATTTTATACAAAAATGGAATAATTATTTTCAACACTTCTAAGCTTCAAATTGTAAAAATTCAAATTAGCCTATTATTACTAATTGAATTTTCGATTAATAATCTCAATATGATATAGAATAAAACTGTTTTCAATTCAATTCTACAAATGAGTGATTATCTTAGACTGAAAATGTAGATCTGTATCAACTTTTGGAGTAAATTTATCAAAGGGAAGGAACATTTTACTTGATAAATTTTTGAAAAAACTTATTAACAAGTAAAAATATGGGGAATGACTTCCCCGAGACTTTCTCGTATATTCTTTTGGAATTACGTCTGGGTGTGTTTACATGTTTTTTAATGACAGCTGTATGATTTTGTTTTGATTTTTCTTTCAAAATTTACGAAAAATATCTTTTTCTTCTGTGATTATTTCAAAAACTACTCAGTTTTCGAAAAAATGTCAAAGAATAAAAACTATTTAATATTGAGTATTTTATCATAATATAACAAAAAAATTGAAAATTTCAAAATTTCTGAAAAAACTTATTAGGTAAAGTACTACTTCCAAGTGACGTATTTACTCCAAAAGTTGATAGAAATTTACAATTTTAGTATAAGGAGCATATAGACCTACCAAATTTCATCCATCTAGCTGCTTTGGTTTTTAAGCAATCGTGTTCACACACACACTCACAGACATAATGCCCAAAATGGTATTTTTGGGCTCTTTTTCGGACAACGGGCCATCAAATTAAAATTTTTTAATAATTGGAGGTTGTAAGAGGAGTAATTAAGGAGTAATCTTCCAAGTAAAATTTTTTATGCGAGCAGCACATTCAAATATAACTTAAATAGTGCTTTTATATCATATACGAGTATAAATATTATTAAAAATAAATATAGAGAGCGGGGCCACTCAAAAAGTTGCAAAGGGCCGCATGCGGCCCGCGGGCCTCAGGTTGCCGACCCCTGTTAATCAGAATTTTAATTGTATTTTTGTTAGAAGAAATCAATATTAAGAATAGACTATAAATACTAATTTGTTATAAATAGTCTAATTATCTTTTTTGATAAAATTGGAATTTTAATGAATCAAATTAAATTTAAATATTTAACCGAGGATCAAATACTTTGACATTTGCGCATTTTTGTTTTCCTTCTAATCTTTACCAAGAATCTTTCATTTTTCTTTTTATCTTATTATCTAGAAGTTAATTATTTCATAATATAACTTATTCATTAAATAGAAGAAAATATCATTAAATAAATATTTCCTCAAAATTAGTAATGAGAAAAGTTGGTCAAAATTTTTACATAAATCAGGAAATTATATTATTTAGAGGGAAAACTGAAATTTTATTAATTACAGTAATTTAGTATTAAAGGATGTAATTGATCTACTTATTATAGGCCGATATGTAAAATCAAAAATCACCAAAAAAAAAAAAAAAAAGTAAAAAAAGCAGGAGATTAAATGTCTATTTTTTCATTTTTAGCTAAGATTTAGACTTTGATTAAAGATCATATTTAACGATATTTTATTTAATCAATTTTGCTTCCAAAACAATAAAGGTAACTTAAATGGTAGTCTATATTTTTTATATAGCCTAGTAATTTTTTTTTTTCTTTTATTCTCGAATATAAATCATGTTTGCGTCCACAGTCTTTATTTTTGTAAATTTCACAATCTAATTTTTTTTTTAATCTCTCATATTCTGTATAAAAAATCAGATTATGAAAAATAAGATATTACAGATAGGAAGTGTAATAATCCTAGATAAATTAAATTAATTTGGGATTAAATCATTTCTTTTTAATTTTTTTTTGATTTATCTAAAAAATGCTGTATTTGAATCCCATTTTGACTACTGAATTGTTAAAAATAAATATATAGCTATATTAATAAACATATGAAATATTAGTACCTTGCTTATAATTCATTAGCTATCACGCTTTCACGCATTATCATTATTTATATATTGAAAATAATTAGTGATAATTTTATTTAAAATAGCTTTTAAAGCAGACTGACAATTGGTATTTGACCTCTTTAAATAATTCCTTCATTTCCTATGGTAGTAGTATAAAATGGCAAGTCTATTTTTACTTTAAATGTTATTTATTTTTCAATAATTTACTATTTATTATTATTTCACTTGTTTGTTTTAGGTTGTTCTATTTTCGTAAGTATAAATAAAACAGAATCTCTTCTCTGGAACTGCGACTTATGTGTTAACCCTTGAAGGTAACTAGCTTGCTCTCCCTTCTAAAAAATTAAATACCTCTTTCTAACTGGCTATTCTTACTTAAATTTTCATCACAACCCTTTTCCATTAAGTTAATCTATTCTAAGGAGAATGAATATAAGAGTAACAAAAAAAAGGCAGAATATTTCATTTAATAAGAGAATAAATATCTTTTGTTTGAATAGTTGGTTTCCCAGAACGAAATGGTGGAATATTAATGAGCCATTGACACTTCCCTGTGAGCTTAAAGCAATGCCGTGTGCAAATTTCCCTAAGACACCAGAGAAGGGTCTCTTACAATTAACTCGTGTTTCTTAATCGCACTCCCTTCAAGTTTCCACTGGGTTCCCAAGGGGCTCGACCAAAGGTGCTAATGGCAAATTGTACCTCCCTTGTTTATTATTCATTTTTGTTCTCAAGTGATATAATCGTCAAACTAAAAGTGAATTCGAGAAAGATAATATTTATTATTTAAACTTAAGATGACTTCACGATATCACTTGAATGATTTATGACGACGAGAAATACTTAAAAATAAGTTAATCATTAAGAAACAAAATAAATGAAAAGATTGATTATTCGTTCAATCATTAAACATATGTTTTCTCTTGATTAAAAAAAAATAATCAATTTATAGAAAGATCACTCTGAAACAATAAGAGGATAAAGGAGCAAACAGGTAGGTAGTTAGTATCCAAGAAATAAAACTCTCTGTTGAGGAAACTATTTCCTGTTTTCTTGGATACTAACTACCTGGGTGCTTGCTCCTTTAGTCTCTTATTGTTTAATAATAAGTATGATAATATAACAGCCACTTTATTTCTTCTAACACTCTGAAAGAACATGTAAAAATTTTTCATACATGTATATTCAATAGAGGCCTAAAGTTAGAGTTCAATTTGATTATTGGAAAACTCAAAAACATAAAATATTCAATGGAGAATAAAGGAAAAGTTTGATAATTTTTTTTTTTTTAATCTCTTAAAAGGAAACTAATTTATAATTTTTTAAACAAAAAAGTGAAGGGCATACATATGCTTCCAGGTAGGCAAGGCTGTATTTCTAAATAGGATAAGAAGCCTGCAGCCTAGAGCGGCAACAAATTCAGGGGCGGCAGATCAGCATTTTATTCAAAATTTAAAATGAAGTATTTCAGACGTGAATAATATTTTCCGTACGAATTTAAGAATACATATATTGAATAAAACATTGTATAAAACAAATGTATTAAGTGGGGGCGGCAAAAATTGACTTTAGCATATAGGCGGCATACTCTTAAATCCGGCCTTGCAGGTAGGAGGTAAGTTCTTTATCGAAAAGAGGAAAAAAATAGAAGCTCGGTCTTGGGCAAAACATTAGCGAGAAAAAATTTTGAGGGAAAGAAGAGGGTAATGGACAATATTCGAACAAAAAGTTATGGACTCAAGACGAAAAGATAACGAAAATTTGCACTAAAAAACTTTGTCTTCACATCTGTTTTTGGAAGTTCGCAATTGTGTCGTAGGACTGTGAAGCTTAAATTTCATCAGGTTAAAAAAAGTAGTTCACCCTTTAAACAAAAGTACGAGAAAATAAAAATATACTTCTAGGACAATGGCGTAACTAGGGGGAGAGGAGAGATCCGCACCGGGTGACACAATGGAGAGTGCAGGGCGGTATTTCTAAATAGATTAAGTAAGTTGCAGCCTAGAGCGGCAACATTTTCAGGGGCGGCAGCTTGGCAATTTATTCAAATGAAGTATTTCAGACGTTAATATTTATTATAGATTTAGCTGTTAATGGCATGCTTAAAAAGGAATTTCATTCGCAAAATGCTGACTTGTTTTGGGTGAAAAGAAAACAAGGATATCCAGAGCTGGCAAGGGAAGCTTTCAAATTAGTGCCATTCGCCACTTCCTACCTATCTGAACTGACGTTTTCTTCAATGGTGGACATTAAAACTTCAATAAAAATAGAAATAGGTTTCAGTTAGAAAATGATTTAATTGTTAATATTTCAAAAATAATACCACAATTTGACAAATTTTTGAATATAACAAGCCCATCCTTCTCTCTGAAATTGTGTTTTTATTGTAGTTTAGAACTTTGCCTTTTTTCTTTTGCTTGCAACCCCCCCCCCCCCCCCCCCCGAGGAAGGCTACGCGACCCAGAGTTTGAAAAACACTGATTTAAAGCATTGTATAAAACAATAAAACAAATGTATTAAGGAAATATGAACTATAGATGGGGAAGCAAATGGACTTTAGCCTATAGGCAGCATACTCTTAAATCCAGCTCTGGAAGGTGACACCCGACCGTGAAAAAAAAAAAAAAAATAAAAAAATATAAAATTAATAGAATAAGAATTGAATCTTTATATTTTTATATTACTGTATTACTGTATTGTATTGTAGATAGATAGACCTATAATATTTGAATAAAAAATTTTAAAAAAATCATTTGGATGTAACTTGTTACAGAACAGAGTTTGTTTTTATTTTCTATCATCTTTAAGAGAAGATTTTATTTAATTATCTCTCAAGAAGCAAATGAGTCATTAGTTCAAAAAATAACTCATCAATCATCTTCATAGAGCAATGAATGTTCATATGGATCTTAATGAATCTTATGATAATTTAACTCGCCATTGACGTTAAAAAATTTTTTTTACTATGTTAAAAACCTTTTAACTTGTTTATTACGACTCGAACTAGATTATATTTTAAGTCATTCAAGGAAATGAAATCCAATAAGAAAGAAAGAAAAATAATTATTTTCAATTTTAATTAAAATCTTGCAAGGAAATAAAATCTTGCTGCTTTTCGTAATTTTTTTTTCAATTACACAATAAATCTTGTTCGATTCATTAAAAAAAAAAAAATTCCAATGAATGACACGATTCTGATATCAAACAGATGAGATCCAATAATCGGAAACATGAAAAAAAAAATTCCCAGTGGTAAATGATAAGGCGTTGAAAGAAAATATTACTCGTTTTTAAATCTAATTAATTACACTTAAAGCCATAGCACAACAGTAGGACACTCACCTCTTTCTTGTGCTAGGGTTAAGGGCGGATCCAGAGGAGTTTCTCGGGGGGGGGGGGGGGGGGGGGTAATCTGGTGTGACTGGTCGCACAGCACACAATCTTTTCTTAATTTCGGTAATTTAAAGGCGCTTTCTGTACTTGTTTGCCAGAATATAAATACAAATCAGATTTTTAAGTATTAATATTTAAAATTTTACAAATGGGGGGGGGGGGTCTTTTAATAAAAAAAAATAAATTTTTAGGTCTTTTTACTTTCTCTTACCTATATATGAAATATAGAGAGAGAATATTGAGATCATTCGGCATATGAAGTCATTTAGACAACACTTCACTATTTATTTCAATTGATTGGTAGACAATTCAATTCCTGAGTCGGGATGCGAATTTATTTATTATTTTTCGAGGAGCTCAATTGGACGATGTTATGCACGAAGGAACCAAGCGTCACTAACCTAAATCTGAGATAGGGGGCATTTCATTTGCACGTTTGTAAACAAAACCAATGGCAATGACTTTTTTCTTATTTTATACAAAAAAAGTGCACAGAGTAATAATGTTATTTAAATAAAGAGTCAAAAAAATCCAAGACATAGGCAGCCAAAATTATTTCTTTTATTGTTGACGTTCCAGGCTGACGTTTCGGCCACTGGTCTAGACCAAAACGTCAGCCTGGAACGGCAACAATAAAAGAAATAATTTTTGATGCCTATGTCTTGGATTTTTTGACTCCTTAATAATACTTCCAGCCACAAAGACATACCTCACAATTAAATAAAGAGGTAGATCTTCTTTTTCCCTACAAGATGACGGTTTTATCTCAATTTCGGTCATAATGGCGTTTGGTTCCTTCATGCATAATATCGTCCAATTAATAGAGAGTTTTTTGCGACGTAACCAATAGTGATTAAATAAATATTGAATGTCTCAAATTAGAGAATTTTGTATGTATGTTTACCTCGATTTCAGAATTTAGAAAAATACGGAAACAAAAGCAAATGAATAAAAAAACCAGTACATAATTTATTCAATCAATCGTGAATGCCTATTTCATTATTTTTTAAAAATATTTTTATGTAAAAGATTAAGCAACGCTTAATTAGATGAATAAATAAATCTTTGATAAAAACTAATCAGCAATTCTACGAATTTTTTTATCGGCTAATTTTGACGTCTCGGTCATCCCTTCTCGCTTTTCATTTTCCCATAATTTTTTTTTTTTTTTTTTTTTTAATTCATGTGAACAAGTGAACTCTTTTTTTTTTCTTCTCTTCTCCTCCCTCTCACTAATTAAATTCTGTTCGTTTGTTAATGACAATCTCTCTCTGACTCTACTCCAGTTGATTATCTGTCGTCCCGTTGTTGATTTATCTTTTGCGCCCATTAGGGTCCCGAGTTCCTGGTGCGGTCATGTTGTCAGCTGAGAGGACTTCCGGCTACGGATGCCTAGGGTTTCCGGTGTAAGGCGACAAAGAAATGCTCAAGAAATTCTTTTTCATAAAAAAATCATGTATTAAAACAACAGCATGCAATTGTTTGCCATTTATACAAGAAATCTATCAATGATTACGAGAGTCACTGAGTATTTAACACCTGGACGAAAATTCGATAGTAAATAGCTTGCAAAAAAAAAATAAATAAATAAAATAATTAATAAGTCGAGTAATTGGAGCATGAAGCCTGCCTGAAGAGGTTCTAAAAAATATTCCTTTTTGGTGTAATCTAATTAATGCCGGATATCGGATATTCCGGGAAAGTTAATGAGTCAGCGAGCGTGTAGACCTATTTGCTAATCATTCAATTCAATTTCTAGATTACTGGGAACGGAAAACGGATTGTTTGACGGATGGTCAATGAAACCTATGATTATAATATTAAATTTCATATATTAAAGAGGAAAATGAGAGGTAAAATAAATAAATCAAATTTTATTACCAAGAATTTAAACGGTGATTATCTGAAGACAGCGAAAAAAGAACTAATTTCTGAAAAAAGTGTCAATAAATATTCTTATATTTTATTTTGTAGACGAGAACAATCCCAATTATTCAGGCTCTAATAGGCCCCTGGAGCAACCAGAACCAGGATTTGCTCTCTGGTGAGAGGGTTATGATTTTTTTAAAGAAGAACTTGATCCTCAGGGGGGTACACATTTTTTAAAGAGTATTTTCGAAGGTTTTTTAATGTAGTTTAATGGTTAAATACATTTTTTACAACGCTTTTATTAACTTGCTTTGCTGTTTTTCCAACAAATCTGCCAATTGAAATTACGACCTCTTCTCGATAACCTAGAGCAGTGGTTCCCAGTGCAGTGGTGCCAGTGGCACCCAAGGGTGCCGCGAGAATACCTAAGTGGTGCAGTGGGATGATTAGGGAAAAAAAAGTCGGAAAAAAATAAAGTTTTGCTTTAAAAAAAGGTAAAATGATTTAAACGGAAGCGGCAAAAATTTCCCGTAGGTCGGAAAAAATGAAGCTTTGCTAAAAAAAAAAGGTCGAATTATTTACACAGAAGAGCAAAAGATTTTTCCGAGAGCGGCAAAAATTTCGTTCTCCTAAAAAAAAAGGGAAAATGATTCACACGCAAGGGGAAAATCTTTGTATCTGAATTAATTTCAAAATGGCGCCCGATCAAAAAAAATAGGGGGAAAATATTATAATCAAAATTTCGTCTATTTTTAAAAACAACAAAACTTATTATATCGTGCACATGTATACCTTAAATGTATATAACTCATGCATTAATATTTTATTACAAAAACTAAAAGAGTTAACTAAAATAAAAAAAGTTTTTTTTAAACAACGCTTTTATAAATGTACTAAAAAGAGAAAAATAATTTCGTATAAGTTATTTAAAATTATATTAAAAATGAAAATATGTTACTAAAACTAAAAGCGTTGGGCGCGCAAAAATACTATCTCTTGCAATTCCCATTGCAGAGTATTCATTAAACTTAATTCACCGATACATGATTACAAAAAAAATTAATCTAACCAATACATTTGAGTCACTTTTCTAGCTGTT
>JAKCPI010027431.1:0-11290 GCA_023213315.1 Euborellia annulipes
TTTATACGAGTATTAATGTAACCTATAAATTTCTTTATTGTGGAATGAAATAAAGAACCAAAATTGAAGAGTGGAAATCGTGCATGCACGCAAATCAACATTTATGATATTAATACTTCAAAAATTAAAAAAATACTCACATCCTTGCTGCTTCCTTAACCAATTCTCTGCAGGTCATGTCATTCAGGTTAAGTTTTTCAATTTCGGTTTTTGCTGCTTGCTTAGCTTTACCAATTGCTATGCCAGAATAGCCCTAAAAAAATTGTTTCTTGTTAATAAAAATAAATCAAATGTATTCAAACAAAGAAAACGTACATATGAAACTCCTGATGGATCAATCATATACATGGTTGGTTTTTCCGAATCATCTGCAGCTCCTAAGATAACTGAGCAACCAAACGGCCGAACTGCGCTATATAACGTGTATGCATGCATATACATGGAGACTCGGTCATTGAGAAATTTAAGAGGAATGTTCACTCCATATTGGGCTCTATAATTTGCGGCTTCTGATCTTGCAGTCTCAACGATTTGTCTAGCATCTGAAATTAAACCTGAAACGGCCTGAAATTAAAGAAAAAAATTGAAATTAATAATAAATTATGTTAAAAAAAGAGAGATGTTACATTTTCAATAAAATTCTATTAAATATTTGAGGTGATAAATTTTCAAATAGTTCGGAGATCTTGTCACCTCTTATTCATTGGGTTCTACCTTTCTCACCAATGTCATACCTCGTACAATTTGAAAATATGAATGTCTCTCGTTGCGAAATTATTTTCTAATTGGAAAATTGGATGTTGAGATTTCACTCAACTCGAGAAATTTAGTCTCCATATTCACCTAGTCGCGGTAATCTTCCAGAAAATATTCGAGGGCTGATCAACAAAGACTGAGAACAGATGTTTATTACTCCATTTCAATCTTTACATGATCTTTTTCAAAGTAGTCCCTTCCTAAGTAGTTATATTTTAGGGTGGTATGTGTTCAGTCTCTTAACGAATGAAAGGCCCTCTCATTTATTCAGTGACCTTAAGTTGAAGAATTCGCACATCTCTAAAACTCTCAGAATGAGTCGGCTGGATGCTGAAGCATCGAACCGCCATTTATGGCAGGTCGTTTGCTGTTGAATCTGTCAGGGTGGGAAACAGTGTCCCGGATCACATAAGGCGATCACGAACTCTGGCCACTTTTAAACGCAAATATTTTGATCATGAGGGTAGCGATTGGCGTACGGTAATGAGGAAGAGGTGCGGAGGGATCTTATTATCATGACTGTTCAGAATAATATACATATGATTTTCAGATACTCCAGGAGGCCGTGGCCTCAGAGGATAAATAAAAATATATTTATCTGCCTACGGGCTTGGTCTAGTTAGTAGCGTGTCTACCTTCTATACCGAACGTCGTGGGTTCTGGACCCCAGGCAGTCCGATGATTTTATTTAAGCTATTTTGATACCAAATTGCTTAAATAAGAATGCCTGGACCCCCAATAGATATATTAAACATAAGAGTATCGTTTAAGTCTTATATGGCCTGAGTTGCAGAGAAGACTGTGTGTTTGAGTGTGAGTGTGAATGAGAAAAAGGTGTGAGTGTTTAAAAACAAAAAAAAAAAACAAAAAAAAAATTTATCTATCTATCTATCTACTTTAATGCACTTTTTATAGCGTCTTTGCCAGTGCTAGAACATATGTTGCAGCCATTCTTTGTCAGGTCCTTGAGAATCGCTTCACTTTTCTTGAGCACTGCTTCAGAGTTCTCAAATAGAATGGCCCTAAGCTTTGCCTTTGGTGATGGGAATAAAAAATCACAGAGTGCAAGATCAGGGCTATAAGATGGATGCGGTACACTAGTAATGTTGAATCGAGCCCAGTCCGAGAAAGCTCTGGTGGAATGTGCTTCCTCAGTGTAGCCAATACTCACGTGTAGTATGCTGCTCTAACAGTATAGCCCTGATCTTGCACCCTGTGATTTTTTATTCCCATCACTAAAGGCAAAGCTTAGGGGCATTTGATTTGACAACTCCAAAGCAGTGTTGAAGAAAAGTGAAGCGATTCTCAAGGACCTGACAAAGAATGGCTGCAACATGTGTTTAAACACTGGCAGAGACGCTATAAAAAGTGTAATGAATAGAGACCGGATTTTAAGCAAAATGCTTATTGCTCAATTTTATAAGCAACCATTAGATATTTAATTTCTATACGAATTAGGAAAAACTAAGTGTATTGAGATTGCATTTTTTATGCTTTTTTTGAGTTTTCATGCTTTTTTTCCCTTTCATGCTTATTTGAACTTATTTTACGAATATTTATGAATTTTTTTTTTTTTTTTTTTATTAAAAAACACACTTTTTTCCCATTCACACACGCATACACCAGGGACGTATATAAGGGGGGGGGGAGGGGGCCCGCCCCTCCCAAAAAAAAAAAAAAAAAAAAAAAATAAAAATTTCAAAAACCCCGCAGTGCGAAAAAATATAGCCCAGGAAAAAAATTTTTTCATCAGGGTGAAAAAATTTGGTTCCGCAAAAACAAAATTTTTCGCAATTTTTTCTTTAAAAAAAAATTTGTATACGCCATTGGTATGAGTAAAAATTGCTTATTAGATGCTTTTTTTCAACTTATATGCTTATTTAACAACTTTTTATTCAAGTTTTTTATGCTTTTTTAAGCACTTTTTTTTCCATTTTTTTATGCTTTTTTGTCCGGTCTCTAGTAATGAAGTAGGAGAAAAATTTCATTAAACTGTCTAGACTCTGAATTCACATCTCCTCTCTTTTGTGACTTACAAAAACTTTTTTAATTTACAATTTTGAGGACTATTTTGATTTTAAATATGGTATAATCATTAATTAATAGGTAAAGGGCACGACAGCTTAAGAAAATAAAGGTCTTCATACTCCTTCGATTTAGAGATATTTTTGGCATAACTTCATTACATAATTAATCTTTATTGGAAAATTTGCAGATAGTAAGATCTGTCTGTCATATGTAATCCTTTATTATTTTTTTGAATGAATACATTTTAAATTTAAATGAGAGAAGAAAGTCTCTCCTTTTATGAAACTTCTCGGGGATCGAAAAGCATATGAATTTTGGTGAATTTCCTAAGATCCAGCAACCTTATTTTAAATAAAAATAATAATATTACCATCCCAACATGACGATCGATATTAAAAATTCTTTTGTTTGCTCCAGGTTCATATAATTTTGAAGTGACTAATTTTTCAACAGCAAAAACAATTCCATCTTTCCCACGAAGTCCAATCACTGTCCTAAAAAAAGAATAAAAAAAAATAAGAGTTACCTGGTAATTTAAAAATAAGAAAACTTGATGCAAATAAAACAAATTGCTTTGCTTTAGTGGATAAATCATTGTATTTTTTTTTTAATCAATTCCTTATAAAATCATATGTCAAGATTTAAAATGTCAAATATTGTTTGTTAAAATTGTGATTCCCTTCCTTTAGTCACTATACCAAAGAAAAGAATGAAAAATAATAAGAGTTAATTTAAATTTGGGATAACTTGATGTAAATAAAACAAAATACTTTGTTTTTTTTAAATAAATACTATAAAATAGAAAATATAGAGGTCGGTCGTTGACACTGTCCACTAAACTCTTGTCATTCTCAACATGTCTTATTTTTTTTAATCGGGACTCTCTCTGTCTGATTTTCTTAAATTAATTCCCTTTATATCTACAAAATTTGTAAAAGATACTTGTCTTCCATTTATTGTTCAAAGAAAAAGAAGAAAAATTCATGAAGTATACAAATGACAGCAAAAAAACAGGAACAAAGAATTCTCTTAAAAAATTGCAACAAGTCATTTTAGATTAAAAAAAAAAAAATGAAATAGAAAATTCAAAATCGAAAGGGGGTGTTTATTCCGTGAATCTTATTTGGAAAACAATAGACCCTCCATCCGCCTGCTTACTTGTAGTTACACCAAGTAACTTTTTGGTAATTATAATAGGGGTAAATTTAATTTCTTAAAATGTAATAATCAGATATCCGGTATGAAATTAAATGGTCCAATTACCTCGTGTAATCGACTTTTCAATTTCATTTATCCATTATTTTAAATTTACCTACCCACTATTTTCAACAGCCTTTTGAGCATATTCGACCTGGAAAACTCGTCCATCAGGCGAAAATTGGGATGCTGATAGATCGTACTGAAAAACAATTTTAAGGTTATAGGATGAGTTGTCATTTTTTGATTTTATTAACAATATATAAAACTATTTGGCTTTTACGTCAGATTTTAAAAAAGATTAAATTTTAAACAATAAAAAAATGGTATATTTTAAAGTTTGCAAAAATTAATTAAACAAATTTTATCAAATAAAAATAGATTGCATTTTAGAAAAATGTAAATTTTTTGAATAAACACTCACCCCAGTACCGATTGAACTCATTGTAACAATAGTGTAATTATATATATATAAATGAACTATTTATCAAATATATAAGAGTAAAATTAATATAAAATAAAATAATGAATAAATGCGGCACTTGTAACAACAAACTATAAAGAATGATTTTTGATTTTATATTAATTCACCTCTTAGGCGATAGGGTGCAGGTCGATCGCTTGTTAGTTTACTTCTAGTCCATAAGATGGCAGAGCTGTGTTGGTGGGTATTTTGAACTAGTGAAAAAAGTAGTTTTGGTGATGAGTTTGAAATAAAATAATTTTTATAAGAAATAGAAAAAAACATTAAATTGACCTGAAAATAATAAAAATATTGTAAAAAAAAAAAAAATGACGTAGGATAGGCGAACTCATTTTTAAATATATCTCTGAACCCCTCGGGCTCTCTCAGAGACAAATTTTCAATAAATTTTTTTTTTAATCCGTTTTTACAACTTTCAATTATCGAAGCTATCAGAGATTTGTGTGCTGTGCATCATCGCGCCATTTAAAAAAATTCTTCATAATACGCGCTATCTCCCCCATTCCTTTTTTAATTCCCTCCATTTTAGAGAGGGAAGCGTCAGTAGGTTGCAGGCTGGCAGTTGACGCGCCATTCACTGCATATACGCGTTTTTTATTAAAAGTTTTTTTTTATTTTGTGTTTTAATTAGTGCTCATCAGTGTTTTAATTAGTGTTCATCAGTGTTTAATTAGTGTTTATCCGTGTTTTAATAAGTGTTCATCAGTGTTGAAATTAGTGCTTCGTCTTAGGCTCACACTGCGGGGTCGACTCAGTATTATTATTAACGGTATTTATAATATTTATTTAATTTTGTCTCTCTCTATTCTCTTGTAAAATTGTGTTTCCTAAAATTTTCTACTGTATAAATTTGTATTTGATAAAAATCCTATTTCTTATTTTTTTATCATATAAATGTCTAATATCATTTTAACACATCGTTATTAAAATAAATTTCCAACAAAATCCATTTTTCTTGGAACCAAGGTATTCTTGGAACTTGATTGTCACGGGCATAAGAGAATCAAATCATACAACAAGCTTGTTCTTAGTTAGTTCGAACTCTCACCGCTTGATGGTGCCTCAATCGAGATGATATCAAAGTGTATTTCCTATTTTTAATACTCCACAATTTATAATTCATCTTTTATTAAAATGAATTTGCTTTATATATTGAAATGGATATTTTTATTATTTTTTTTTTTTTCAATGGATTGGTGCAATTAATATTAATTTCTTGGAATGGAAGATTTATTGCATTTATTTTTAACCAAGGAATTATAGGTCAAGTTTTATCAATAAAAAGAGATATTTTTATTATTAATCGCTTTATTGCAGAACTGGCTACTGCCCTAGCTAGCAGTTTCGGTGGGAATCATCCACCATCTTCAGGCTAAGGGCGGATCCAGAGGTGTTTCTCGGGGGGGGGGGTGATCTGGTGTGACTCGTCGCACAGCACACTATTTTTTCTTAATTTCGGTAATTTAAAGGCGCATTCTCTACTTGTTGCCAAAATATAAATACAAATTAAATTTTGAAGTATTAATTTTTAAAATTTTACATTAAAAATAATTTTTTTTTTCGAAAAAAAGGTATTTTTTTCAAATCTCGGGGGGGGGGGGTAATTACCCCCTTTACAATATTTTTAAGATAATTCTTTGACAGGAATTGACCTATGTGCATTTGTGGCAAATTTATAAAATTGTTTAAGTCTTAGATTAAATCTGATTTATGTTTTGCATGCTAAAATTTATATCAATGAACAACCAATATGAACTCAATAGGAGAACTTATTTATATTGTTAAGGATTTATGCTTTATGCAGGCCTGAAGATGGTGGATGATTCCCACCGAAACTGCTTGCTAGCGCTGTAGCCAGTTCTGCAGTAAAGCGAATAATAATAAAAATATCTCTAGAAGAAATTCGATTGTTGAGTGGTAATTATTAGGATTAGGTAGATTAAGGCAGCCAGCAAGTGATAAAAAAGCTCTATTTGATTATCGTCGACGTTTCGGAATCACATCGATCCCTTCTTCAGGACGATAAACTGTTATTGTTGCTTAGATAGATGCAATTTCGGTTCATACAAAGTCATACTTACAGTCTTTCAATTTTGGCCAATGCTGTCGTTTCGGGCCCATTTGCCACAAAATAAAATAAACCCCATGCGCCTACGGCAATTCTCATGTACATCAAATCAAGCATTTTTTTTTTGTATGAACCGAAATTGCATCTATCTAAGCAACAATAACAGTTCATCGTCCTGAAGATGGGATCGATGTGATTCCGAAACGTCGACGATAATCAAATAGAGTTTTTCATCACTTGCTGGCTGCCTTCATCTACCTAATCCTAATAAAAATATTTCTTTTTATTATTAAAACTTGACCTCTAATAACTTGGTTAAAAATAAATGCAATAAATCTTCCATTCCAAGAAAAAAATATTTTAATTTTGTTTGTTTTTTGTTAGCTTGTCGTAATTGGATAAAATTAATAGCTGATGATTATAAATCAAATTTTCCTTTTATTTTTCTACATCAAATTTTTTCATATCAATCCATCCCAGTGAGGATATTATACAGAGGCGTACCGAGACCAGTGGCGTCATTTTAACTTTTTCGTGGGGGGGGGGGGGGCGAATTGCAAAGTGTGTCTGTGAACAAAATATCTCAAGAACGAAAAGAGCTAGAAGGTTGTAATTTTATATTTAAGTTAGGTATCCCCCTGAGACGTGACACGAGGCTTTTGACCAAAATTGACCAAAGAGTACTAGTACTTTTCTAATGTACTTTTTAGTTATTTTCTATTTTCTCAAAATTTGCTGGAAGGATTTTGATTAAAATTCAAAAATCAATTATTTTTTAGCTAGTCTTTAAAATGTTTATTCTCATTTTGTCTTCAAAATTGTGTGAAGCACACTTTATTCTTGTACTTCATAGAAAAAATAAGAGAAATGTTTGCCATGCTAACAAAATATAAATATTTTCTGTTTATAAATTTTACATCTTGAATTCAAATTTACCGTACTGTCGGAAACTAAATATATATTGACACGAAAAATCTGGTGTGGAAGCACAGAATACAACTTCCGATTACCGAAGGTAAGAGAAAGTTGTGTGCTGAGCGACCAGTCACACCAGATTTTTTTTTATTTATACTAATAAATTTATTTATTTTTTTTTTTTTAAACATTCACACTTTTTTTCTCACACACACATTCACACTGTCCTTTCGGCAACTCAGGCTATTTAAGACATTTACGATAACCGTTATTGATTTAATATACATATATGGGGTCCAGATTTTCTTATTTGGACCCTGTTATGCAATGGCGTGTCAAAGACCAAACATCGAGTTTTGAGATAATCAACAATAAAGTTTTTTGTTTACATTGGATTATATATAATTTTTCTTGTCAATTGTGCAAGTAACATTACATATAAATTTTTTAGGACATATTTCATAAAAAATACTATTAATTATAGCATTTGAAACAATATTCCGTCCTTAACTCAATTTTTAATTTTTTTTGGCGCTTGACACACTATTGTATAACAGGGTCCATTTAAGCCATTTGGTATCCAAGTGGCTTAAATAAAATCATCGAACTGCCTGGGGTCCGAACCCGCGACGTTTGGTATACGAGGTTAGCACGCTAACCCCTACACCAAGCCCCGAGAGCATACTAATAAATGTAATATATGTATTTAATATAGTTAATTTTCATACAATAATGGAAAGCCTAAAGATCCAA
This sequence comes from Euborellia annulipes, assembly GCA_023213315.1. Taxonomy (NCBI): domain Eukaryota; kingdom Metazoa; phylum Arthropoda; class Insecta; order Dermaptera; family Anisolabididae; genus Euborellia; species Euborellia annulipes. The sequence continues at coordinate 8,202 of JAKCPI010027431.1, forward strand.
TTGAAAATTAATTCCAATAGGCCTATATTTACCACATATTATAGAGTTAATGAATTTAAAATTTAGAAATAGAATGTAATATAAATACTGTACATATTTTACGAGAAATAATAATTATTTTTGTTGACACTGAGAAGGGAGATGGATTTTCAAATAATTAAATGTAGAAATGAGAAATTGAAATTAATACAAATATTTATTATAGCCTGAATACATTAAGAGGGCAACGCTTTCCGAGATGTATATACACTAGGGGTATGACTTTTCGACTTTTTTTTTTGTTTAAGATTTCCTGTATCACTACTCAATGAACTTTTGCCTATTAATGACTAAAATGACGTTTATTCCATGAAACTATTAAAAAAGGTCACGCACAAACCACTTTGAAATTTTAGGTTGACTGGTCGCAGTCTTGTATAAGCCGGTATATAAGGGAGGTGTTAAAAGCGGGTAGTTGAGTTTTAATTGGCTTAATTTGTTTAATTTGGTGTCAATTATAACTTTCAGAACGCTCTAGAAAATCCCGGGGTAGGGGGGGGGGTAAGGGACCCTCTGGGGGTAAGCCAAAATCATAGTTATATATTTTATTTTTCTAATAAGGATTTAATGATAAATTATATAAATACTATTTATAAAAGCAAATTTTAGTATTTTTTAAGTTATTTTAAATAAAATATCGGCTGAAGCAAATGTTCGGAGAGAAAGGTACCCCAAACCCAAGTTTTTAGTTGCCTGCTCTATCTGCTGGATCGCCTTCTACGTGTTGACATGGGCGATGAGCTCCATGGGTTGACTAAATCACCAAACATCCATAACTTCTTTGAGCAGGATTTGATTAGCAATTATAACAAATTGAAAGCAGCCTTCAGCAACTTTAAAACTAAAATTAAGAAAACAAAGAAGAGACGACATGAAATTCCTCTACCACCTCTCACTCGTGTCTTCCATTACTTCGCTGAGAGTAATGAAATCTTTTTCGTGAAATTTCAACAAATTCCAAATATCAGCAATGCACGCTGGACCTCTTGAGCCATTCTAGCCCTTCTTGAGTTTATTATGATGCCTGAAATCCGCAAAAGGTTGCGCAAAATTTGTCCATTCATTTCTTACTAATGGGATGATCATTAAATCAGCAGCCAATACTTTCGCGTTGAAGATTTTGATGAACTATCTGCAGCTCTGAATCAGCAGGGCTCAATTGCTTAAAAACCCACTGGAAAATAGATGAATTTCCAATCAACATTTTCCGAAACAACAAATGTTGTGAGCGTGCGGTACAATCAAAGTTATGGAAGAAATCTACTAAGCCTCCTCCCTCAACAAGGACAACCCCCCACTGAGATTCACCCTCAACAATGACCTTATTTAGAATATTTGACTTCCTTGTGTCTTTAATGACCCTATATATCTGAGTCTAAAGCTTGTGTTCAATTTTGTATCTATTTAGAGTGACTTCAAAAAATTGGCAAAAAATCTGATATATAAAATTTTCAAATCATTTTGTGCGTGACGTTTTTATATCAAATCACCTTGAAAATAAGATTTTATTCAATCTTTAGGAAAAGTTCATCAAGTTATGATACAGGGATCCGAGGTTGTAAAAAAGTCATACCCCTAATATACACATTACATAAGTCAATATTAACTCTTTTTTGAGGATTTATTTATTTATTTTTTTCTATTTTTCCTTTGAGTAAATATTTTTGGTCTGGCGAACGTGGTTAAGTGGCGGTTCGACGCTGATCTCCCCCCCCCTGGGAGGGAGGGGGGGGGTTGAAGAAAGAAGGAAAAGGCATCAAGAGGAGGGTATGTACCAGGCTCGGTCCAATAGACCGGAAAAGAGCGCAATTATCAAGTTGGGTGTGTGTGTGTCGGACTTGGAGTTGTGTGCTGGATTGCTCGGAACAAAGCGAGGCAGCTAATTGGAACTCTCAAAGGCCTCAACTCACTTTGACGGTACTCTATCTCTCTCTCTCGCTCTTGCTCTCAATCCTCTCTTCTGCTTATTGGCAGGGAGAGACCTCAGCTGCCGGATCTAATGTCATCGAGTTACCTCTGAATCTTGCTCGATAAGAGAAAAAAAAAATTATTTACTAGTTAGTAAAAAGAAAAAAAAGGGGGAACTAATCAGCACTTTATTTAGAATTCGTTTTGGAAAGAAACAACAAATGGAATTTAATAAATAGCGTAGCTACTTTCAAAAAGAGTTTTAAATTAATTAAAAGAAAACAGAAATTCTTTTGCTACTTTTTTTCTAGAGCATCCATTTTTTCAGATATAATAAATAAGAAAGCAGGAATAGGGATTTATCAAAAAAAAAAAAAAATATTTTAATCTCTTGGAGGGTGTTCCAAAAAGATTACACTGATTTTGAATGTCAATAACTTTATTTAGAAAAATCTGGTGTGACTGGCGCACAGCACACAACTTTCTCTTACCTTCGGTAATCGAAAGTTGTGTTCTGTGCTTGTCACACCAGATTTTTTGTGTCGACATATATTTAGTTCCCGACAGTACGGAACATATGAATTCAGATGTAAAATTTATAAGTATGGGAAAATATTTATATTTTGTTACCATGGCAACCATTTCTCCTATCTTCCCTATGAAATACAAGAGTAAAGTGGTCTTCAGAAGATTTCAATTGCAAAATGAGAATATACATTTTAAAGAGAATCTAAAAAATAATTGATTTTTGAATTTTAAAAAAAATCGTTGGAGCAAATTTTGAGAAAATCAAAAAAAACTGAAAAAGTACATCAGTAAAGTACTAGTACTCTTTGGCCGATTTTGATTAAAAGCTTATTTTTCCGGTCCCGGGGGGTGTTTAACTTAAATATAAAATTTCAACCTCGTAGCTCAATTCCTTCATCCTTAAAATTGAACACACACCCACACACACACCCACCCACCCACCCACCCACCCACCCACCCACCCACAGACAGACCATGTCGCGAAAACCACTTTTTTGGATTCAGGGGACCTCAAAACGTGAAGATCCATCAAAATCTCGACATCGAATTTTTGACATGAATCCAATACTTTCTCTCTATATATATATTACATATATACATAGGTAAGAGAAAGT
>JAKCPI010027432.1:0-39846 GCA_023213315.1 Euborellia annulipes
CATTTTTGCATGATTACAGATACCAGGAGGGGTGATGGGTTCCTTGCCTTTTGGATCAGCACAGCAGGTTCAGCCAATACTTCCAGGATCACACTATACACAGAACCCTTTAGGAGGAGTGTCAACACCTTCACCCATGTATTCGCCAGCGCCGATGTATTCACCCGAAAGTCATAAACCATTGCCTATGGGATACATCCTGCCTCGAGGTCACGTCGATATTACATACGATTCTCTGAACTCGGCCACCCGAGATCCGCCGATGACATACGCCCCTCTGCATCCTACTTATCAACCCTATCGGGTAACCAGCCCCCCGGGGCATGTTACCTACGGTCCAGCCAAACCTCTCTACCCTTTTAAGAGATATAAGCATCCACATGCTCATTTTCATAAACATTCCCATCCTCTCTATTTGATGCGTCGGCCGAAGCCCGTCAAGCAGTTGATGTACAGCAAACCAATGCCTGTACCCTTCGAAGACCCCCTAGCTAATGGCTATTCAACAATCCAGGGAAATTCTCTTGGGCATTCGGGGCTTACCAAAGCTATCATTCACGATTATCGAGAGCCCCAAATGGTGGCTGATGTTCCTGAACATTTCAATAGAGGATATGCATTTAGATCGCCTTACACGTCAGTAAGTTGTCTAAATTTTTTTCTTTTTGATATTTTTTAAAATTCAGTTGATTTTTGACATGAATCCAATACTTTCTCTCTCAACCATATATAGGCCTATACTAAATATATACATAAGTAAGAGAAAGTAATAATGAGAATTAATTTTCTGAGAGATGAAATAGAGAGCAATTATCCACTCAAAGTGATCTCAAAGTGGTAAGTGATTATCTTAACTTTATAATTATCCCCTAAAAAGATAATGTTATTATCTTTTTTTACCTTGTATTAATATATTATAAAATAATAATTTTGGTAAATTTTAATTCTAGGCTCTGATGGGACTCCCAATGAAGAATCCATATATATCAAGAGCTGATAATATTGAAGAAACTGAAGAGATTTTAGATGAAAAAATAAAAAATACAACTGAATTAGAAGAAGAAAGTCCAAGTCAAAAAATGCCTGTGATTATTTATAAGGGGGTGCGACCTCCTGTAAGTGTTTACCAAAAACCGAATGAAAATTTTGAAAAATTAAATTCGCAAGAAGATTCAAACAAAAAACAAGGTAGATACTATAATCCCTCCCCTCATGAGAATTTCCTGTGATTGAACAGGGATGTTTCCCAGCGTTGAACTAGTACAGTGATGCGCTAACTGAGATCCGAAAAAAAATTTATTTGACAATAAAAATAAAAGGCAACTAAATTATACAGCAGGTTTAGTTGGTAGCGTGCTGGCCTTCTATGCAAAGGGTCGCGGGTTTGGATCCCAGGCAGTCCGATGATTTTATTTAAGCCATTTGGATACCAAATGACTTGAATAAATATGCCTGGACTCCCAATATATAATTACTAAAATACTAAGTATCGTGAAAAGTCTTATAAGGCCTAAGTTGCCGAAAAGACGCTATGTATGTGTGTGTGAGTGTGAGTGTGATTGGAAAAAGTGTGTTAAAAAAAAAAGAAAAAAAAAAGTATTATACAAAATGGAGATTCCGGAATTTGTTTATGCACCACTGGTCAAGGGAATGAAATTTTGACTTTTTAATCTTGTTCTATTTTTATAAATCCATCTAATAGCTTTGTTGAATTTATTGCAGTGACCTCGATGTCGAGAGCGGCTGCTGTGGTGGCAGATCTGACAGCTTCGACAGAAGGCAGTTGGTTACCCATTAACGCCCCCGAGGGTGCTGTGCCCGCCCGTGCCTATCATATCGCACCGCCCAATCTGGCCCCTCATGGATTATACCACAACCACAACGACACCACACCCGGTATGATTGTTCAACAAACTATCCAATTGATATGTAATATTAAGAAGTTTAGATAAACGCCCTATATCGGTCATATTTTTGTGAATCGATGAAAAAAATAACATAAAATTATTACTTTTCAGGGAATTTATTAACTGTTCGACAGACTAATATATAAACCGGTGAGAATTTGCTGTTATAATTTAGGAAAAAGCAAGTACAAGAGCAGCAAAGAAAACAAACTCTTTGTATACCAATTGCCGAAGGAGACGTTTCGGACATTTATTAGTCGATCTTTAGTCCTTATAGGCTTATATCTAACAAAGTTGTCCTTGTTCTAGATGCACAAAAATCCGTGCAGATGTAAATTTTATTAAATAGCAAGAATGATTCTCTAGACCAGAGGTCGACAACCCGAAGCCCGCTTTGAACATTTTTCCGGCCCGCAAGATTCATTACAATCTTATAAAATATATTTATTTTATAATGGCCAAAATAGTGAAACCAATCCTAAATAAACCAAACAAATCCAACAGGTTTTTATGACCTGTCTATTTAATTTGGGAAGGAGTTAATTGGTTTGAAAATGGTCAAACTGGGAACCGAAACTATATTAGTCTGTAGAGCAACTGTCTATCTAATAAACGAGATTTCAGCCATCATCCATTCTTATAAGAAAGTTTCTCTTCAAAAATTTCATCTACTACATTTGATTAAGTTAAAATTTATTATTAGCCTACTTACAAAAATCTCGATCTCTTGAAAGTGTTTTCCTCTTTTCAATTTTCCACTCAGATCTCGCAGTCCCACTGCTCACGCCTCAAGTCCTGGAAAATAGAGTTTATTTTTAAATAATTTCTTTTATTTCAGATAAATCCTCAGAGCTCTCTAATCACCGATATAACATTCCACTAGAAGAAGACGATTTTTTTAATGATACCAAAAAAGAAGAAATTGTTTCAGCGGTTGTAAGAGTCAAACAGTAATTTGTTTGTTTTTAATATATTTCTCATTGTGATCAGACTTATCTAGTTTAAAATGTTATTTAATTCATAAGTTGTTAATATATTAATAAACTCAAATATATTTAATTGTATATAATTCATTTATTTATAATATAATAAGTCATATAATAAGGAGCAGGTTTTTTTTACTTTTTTTTCTTTTTTTGTTAATAAAAGAATGTGATATATGCATTTTTATAATGAAGTTTTTTAATTATTAAATGTTAAAATAATAAACTTTGTAAAGAGTGAATTACCTGTATTAAAAAAAATTTCAAATAAATGTAAATTATAAATAATCGTTAATTGCAATTGTTGTCAAATGATCTATGAGGTTGGAAGAAGATAATAAACTAGATACTAAATCTCGGTCTAAGAATTATTTCTTCTTTTGTCCGAAAGGCTTCCTCTCCATTCCCCTTACTATATCCCCTTCCATTTTAATAAATCTGTATTTATTTGGATATTTATGCATTATTTGTTAAAAAAAAATTATTTTATTTAATATAAATATAGTCAGCCAGAAATAATATTAATTCAAATTTTATATAATATATAAAAAAATGCCCTAGTATGAAAAACAGAGAGATGTTTATATAGAAATACTGATTACCTAGAAATTATGCTAGAATGAACAAAGATATAAAAAAATTCAAAACATCTCTGATACGCTGATATTTAATTATTAAAAAAGTAAAAGAAATCTTTACAAATATAAAAATGCTGAAATATATTATTTAATTTTCCCTGGTTTAAATTACTAGGCTAACTTAATGCCAGATGTCGCTAGTGTTTACTCCAATGATAAATGTTGCTATCTTCAGGGAAATATCAGATCGGATGAAAATTGCAAAATGATATAAACAACTCTGAAACAAATCAAATATAAAATATATATAAACAAGTATTTGTACCATATATGTCTATGATATGAATTTTAATTTTTTATATCAATTTTTTTAAAGTGACGATTTTAGTTTTGTTTAATTGAATAAGTGTGAAAGGAATAAATAAGAAAAATGAAAAAAGAAAAGACTGCTGATAAAGCCCGACCTTATAAATTATAAGTATCTTTAGTAATTTTTTTATATTTCTAATTATATAGTATCTAATTTAAATTAACTTCTTTACAGCCCATCAAATAGTGAGTTTAACAGGGATAAATTTTCTCCGGCAAAGTATTATTGTAAGTAATAAATAAGAATTTTTTTCTATAAAAAACAATTGACATTTAAGGTTAAAAAATCTTTAAAATTAAGAAAAACTTTGTTTTTTTTTCTATTATTATATTATCTAGTTACTCCTTTAACTAATTTATGACAGGAGAGAATTATTTGGTTAGACATTTGAACCATAGAATTATAATAAAATTTTTAATTAAAAAAAAGCTTTATTTACCCTACAAACTCATGTGTTTTGAAGAGTGATTTAATAACTCAGATTTACATGCACTTCTTAACATAAATTAAAATAAGAATGATAAAAGTTGATCATTCTTTTATTAATTTTTTTTTCTTCGAACTTTTCAAATCTAAAATATTTATTTCAGGGCTTTGCCGAACTCACAATCGTTCCTACAAAAGATAACTTAAGGCATATAAAATTAAACGCTAAACAATGCCGTATTTATAGAGTTTTACTAAATGATACTCTGGAAGCACCATTTCAATATTTTGACCCATTTTTGGACATATGCCAAGCAGATTCAAATAAGTAAATATATTTCATATATACCGCTATATATATATATTTCAGTTGAATAATTTTTTTTATAATTTTTCAGATCATTGGAAACATTTTCGTCTGCTCATCTTGTGGCTGCCCAACAAATTGACCCTGATAACAATTCAGGAGAACTTGTTATTACCATTCCACCAGAAGGAATCAATCTTATTGCGGAAGGACGATTTCTTCGAATTGGTATTGAATTTTCATTAGAACAGCCCGAAGGCGGTGTTCATTTTGTTATTCCTGAAGGAGAAGGAACTTTAGCTGAGGTGAATATTTTTATTATATAATTAAATTTGGAATAATGTAATAGGAAAGTCATACATTAAAATATACAGCTTCTCCCTAGTGTCCCTGCTTAATTTGTTACATAGAGAAAAAAAGTCACTCAGCCATTCTTGAATGTGTGTGTGCATCTTTTCTTAGAGTTAGACACAATTGTGATTACAAAATAATTACTTTTTTATTATAATACAGTTTTCTTTGATTTTAGAGAGGTGCTCATATGTATACATATGGACATGAAAATTCTTCACGACTTTGGTTTCCTTGTGTGGATAGTTACGCAGAGCCCTGTACTTGGAAATTAGAATTCACTGTTGATGAAAGTATGACGGCTGTGTCTTGTGGCGATCTTATCGAAGTTGTCTATACACCAGATATGAGACGTAAAACGTTTCATTATATGCTCACCACACCAACATCGGCTCCTAATATTGCTCTAGCTGTCGGGTAATTAGAATAAAACATTTTTTATACACTGCGCGTCAAAAAAAAAAAAATATATATATATATATATATATGTAATATTTTGTTGGGATCTAGCTTAAAGATACTCTAATTTGAAAAACATTTAATATGAAGTATCTTATACATTTCTAGGTAAATTTAACACGAATACAAATCATTTTAATCTTATCTTATACTATTAAAAGAGCAATGCACGTTTATTTGTTTGTTTGTTTATATGTAAGCATATCAGTTCTCCATTTGACAGACAAATCAACATAATCTCTATATGTTTTGTTGGTTATTAATTAAAAATTTTGTTTTTATAAGAATTTCCAATATAATAGACAGAGAAAAATTGAAATGGAAAGATTATTTTAAAATTTTGGAAATTTGGCGTTAATAAAAAAAAATTCATTATTTTTGTCTTTGTTTTATTTAAATTTTAATTATTTATTAAAATGATATCGATTTGTGTTAAATTTACTTAGAAAGTAACGGACAGAGGTGATGACGTATTTAATGCGGTTCGCGAAAAATTTCAAATTTTGAAAAATGGCTCGGACTATCAAGGGCCTGGTATAGGATATATATATTTCATATAAAATGTTTAATAAATTACAGTATCATTAAGATAGATTAGTACAGATCTTTTTAAGAAGACGCGCAGAATATTTTTAATCAATAAATTGTAATTATTTTAATTATAGGCCGTTTGAGATCTTCGTCGATCCATACATGCACGAAGTCACTCATCTTTGTCTTCCAACTCTAATACCATTACTTAAAGTTTCTGCGAAGTATATGCATGAAGCTTTTGAGTTTTATGAAGAGACCCTTGCGAATCGATATCCCTATAGTTGTTATAAACAAGTATTTGTTGACGAAGCTGATCAGGATGTTGCTGCTTATGCCACCATGCAAGTATTCATTAATATTTACATCTAAAAAAATGATTTATTTTTTATTCATTTTCTTTTTTTGTTTTTTTAGGTCAATTTTGAGTACAAATCTTTTACATTCTCCAGCAATTATTGATCAAACTTATAGAACCAGAAGTGCGATGGCATTAGCGATTGCAGAGCAATTTTTTGGTTGTTTTATATCTATGCAAAGTTGGTCAGATACTTGGCTACCGAAAGGAATCTCTACTTATTTAGCTGGACTCTATGCTAAGAAAAATTTTGGAAATAATGAATATCGTCATTGGACACATTCGGTAAATAATAATAGAGATAGATCTTTTTGACGTGACAACGTCTTACAATGCATGTATGTATAGTGGCCGGGTAGGATCTGGTGTGACAAGCACAGAACACAACTTTCGATTACCGAAGGGTAAGAGAAAGTCACACCAGATTTTTTTATTTCTCAATGTCTATAAACTTATTCAGGAGAATAAATTTCTTTGAGCATCATTTACTGCCATCGATGATTTATTATTTTTTCTTTTTCTTTTAGGAACTTCAAGAAATAGTAAAATATGAGGAGCAACTGGGCGGAATAATTCTTGACCCTAGTCAAGCACCTGCTCCATTGCCTTCAAATTCCAACCAATCCGGTTCCCGAGGCGGCAGCTCAGGAAGCTCTAGTAGTCATAATAATGATGCTGGATTTTATTTTCCCACCCGGAATCTTCATACGATGTCACCTCGATATATGGAAATGTTAAGGAAAAAAGCGCATCATGTAATCCGTATGCTGGAACATCGAATTGGACAAGAATTACTTTTACAGGTCACTTTTTTATTTCGAATTAAATTTTTGATCTTTAATTTCAGTTATGATATATATATATGAGTCGTCCATTTCCAAAAGTGCCTAATTGACAAAACTTGAAATTTTAATTGCATCTTGTTCGCAAAACTGAAATACACATTTGAAAATAGTTTTTCAGTGAAAAAAGTTGATTTAAAACAAATACTGAAAATCGAGTACAAATTCAAACCGGGCCTACTTGCATTTATTCCATTTCCAAAACTGTCTTGTTGCAAACAAACAAATACATACTGTTCCAAAACTACTTGCTTGCTAACAGAAAGAAGGCGATCCTTAATCAAACTCGCTTTTTTTTTAGGTCTTCAATAAACAATTGTCTCTTGCTTCAAATGCGTCTCAGCAAAAGTTCTCTGCTGGTGCCTGGAGTCATATGCTTATTTCTACAAATGTTTTTGCTAAAGCAATCTTCACAGTTACTGGAAAAGATATAACTGTATTTATTGATCAATGGGTTCGAACTGGCGGACATGCTAAATTTCATCTTAGCTTTATCTTCAATCGTAAAAGGTATTTGATCATTTAATCTTTTCACTTTTAAGGCACTTCTGTTCGCATGTTTTTGCCGATAAGATGGCGTTAGGGCTCTTAAAAAAATAGCCAAAAAATTACGGAAATTCGCCAATAGATGGCTGGATGGTAGGACTCTATTTAATCTCATGTATTTGTTTGATTTTCGTTGATCTTTTAATAATGAATAGTTTATAATTATTATTATTAAATTGATACTGGCGACCGTAGGCACTAGTTGAAACATATTCATATAGGAAATATAAATTATACACTAGGTTTAATATGTAATATGTATTAAGTCAATAAAATAAATTGAAGCAATAACCTAGTGTATAATTTATATTTCCTAAATATTATTATATATCATTTATAACAGCATGAAAATATATAAATATAGGCTTATAAGTGATCTGATAATACCGACTATAAGACTAGTCTGCTATCTTTTGCAAAAGTGTTGAGCTATTTGGCCGTTAATTTTTAAATAAATAAGAAATTCAATTTTGACTTGATCATCACTTTATTTAATTATTAAAAGTTGGATATTAATGTTTTTTAGATATAGAAAAAAATTAAAATGTTCATAATAGAACTTTTTTGCATTTTCTATAAATATACCACGGTAAAAAATATATTTTTTAATTAATTGTAATTAAAAAAAAAGCATTAAAAAGCATCAAATACTTTAAAATGCGTCAGTAGTTTCGGATTAAAGATTCACTGAGCCCTCCTGAAGCCCCTTAAGATTAATATCTTAATTTTTTTATTAATTCTTTATTTATACTAAAAATAAATTTAATTTATCTATTCACATTTATTTTTCCATTTTTTTAGGAACACTGTTGAATTAGAGATAAAACAAGACGCAACCCAACAAAGAGGGATTCGTAAATACGTCGGACCTCTACTAGTAACAATTCAAGAATTGGATGGAACATTTAAACACCCGCTACAAGTGGAGGGTACCGTGGCCAAAGCCGATATTACCTGTCATAGTAAAAGTAGAAGAAATAAAAAGAAAAAAATTCCTCTTTGTACTGGCGAAGAAGTGGATATGGATCTCACAGCTATGGAGTGAGTAAAATTTCGGGTTTGAATTGTTCGTCGAAGGATGCAGAATTAATTAAATCATTTATCTAAATTAATAAAAATTAGATTTTTATATATAAAGCCGCGCGTGACCCGTGGCTCAAAGAGAAGATATTAAGCTTCTCGTGCCTAGGGTTCTGGGTTAGCTTCCCGACCCAAGTGAGAAAAATTTATTTCACTTGAATCGGCTTCCAATCATTTGAAACAAATAGGGATGGGCTCGATACACTCACATAACACAGTCTTCTCGGCCAATCAGATCAGGCACTTCTGGTGTCCACTGTACGAAAAGAGATGAGAACACTCGTAAATCGTTTTTAGTTATAGACCACATTTTGTATTAATTATTTATTAAAAATATAAATACTGTACAACGTTTCGACTGCTTATTCTGCAGCCGTTTCCAAGTACTGTGTGCGAAGTTTATTAGTTCACTTTAAAATCCCTTTATAAGTATTTCGACCCTCAGTGTGACATCTTCAGAAGTAATTCAAATACTAATTAAAGACGAAATGAAACAAGACTTCTATCGGCCCGAATTATTTATTTTTCCTCTGTCGACGTTTTGGGGACTAAACGTCACCCATCTTCAGGACCTGATGGTGGCTCAGGATATGTACTCACAGAGGAATTTGTATAGCATAAAATATACTAACAGTCTAACTTACCTAACAACTGAAGGAGGCAGAGATAAGAATTTTTTAACACCTTTGTCCTGAAGATGGGTGACGTTTAGTCCCCGAAACGTCGACAGAGGAAAATAAATAATTCAGGCCGATGGGAGTCTTGTTTCATTTCGTCTTTAATTTGTATTAGGGAGCGTACAAGTATTACGTAACGCAATTTGGGGGGAGGGGGTCTCGTAAAACGTTACCATGCGTTACAAGGGGTGGAGGGGGGTTGAACAACGTAACTGTTATTTTAGCGACTTTCCGATACTTTGCGCAACATAATTGTGACTTTTAGATAAAAATGGCCACTTGAGCGTTACGTAACGTCTAGGTGGGGGGGGGGGGGTCCAGAAAAATGTTACGGCGCGTTACATGGGGGAGGGGGGGGGGGTCTAAAATCTTCATTAAAATATCGCTCCCTTACGACCTTCCTCCACATTGTCTTTGATCAAATACTAATAATATATTGTAACATATAACCTTGTGTTTTAAAATTAATTTACTTGATTAAATTATTATCTTTCAACTAGAGCTAACTGGTATCAGTTTAAATTTAATTTTCAATTTTGGGTATAAATCAACGTTCCAGACTATAGTAGCTTTATAATCTATTTTTTTTTTTTTTACTAATTTATCTTTTCATTCTAGCGATTCTCCTGTTTTGTGGATACGTTTGGATCCGGATATGACACTTCTCCGGTCTACATACATTGAACAGCCAGATTATCAATGGCAATTTCAATTGCGACATGAACGCGATGTTACCGCACAAATAGAAGCAATAGCTGCCATAGAGCGTTATCCAACTCCTGCTTCTCGTCTCGCTTTAACTGATACTATAGAAAATGAACAAGCTTATTATAAAGTGAGATGCGCCGCTGCACATTGCCTCACCAAGGTAATCAATCATTTTCAAAATGTTTGACTTTTAAATTATTACACAGGGGAACAAAAATTTTTTTTTTTTTTACCTTATGAAGTCAATTTAGATAGCTATGATGATGAAGTACTCAGCCTATAAATTATTTTGTTTGAATTGACTCTGGTTCCAAAGACACCAAAGGAAATCCCATACAAAACGTTCTTCTTAATGTGTTTATTAAAACTTCTGTGTTTTGTATTATTATTATTATTATGGGAGTGTTTAATTATAGACCACATTTTGTATTAATTTACTATATACTATTATATAATAAAAAATATAAATACTGTACAACGTTTCGGCTTATTCTGCAGTCGTTTTCAAGTACTGATCAATTGCTCCGACTCAAGTGAATCAACCTCTAAGGGATCGTTACGTGCATTATATATGTAACGACGTCAGCGCTATCTACAGTCATTCTATGAAGTTAAACACATACTTCAGCGCCATCTACACTCATTCCCATGAAGTTTGACACAATCATCAAAGCAAGTGCTTAGATAAAAAGCATGCAGTTAGAATAAGTTTTTTGAATTTGATTTTTTTAAGATGGATGGTACAAAATGTTATTAAATTATTCCAATAATATAATAATCCTATTGATATATATATATTTGTTTTTAATAATTAATTTTATGATTTATTATATATACAGTATATAAATCTTTTTACAGGTCGCAAATGCAATGGTGGCCAATTGGGCCGGACCTCCAGCAATGTTGGCGATATTTCGAAAATTATTTGGGTCCTTTTCATGTCCACATATTATTCGACAAAATAATTTCACCAATCTCCAACACTATTTTCTTCAAAAAGTATTTATTTATTTTTGTTTAATTTTAAATAAATGATTCAGTTGTTTACATATTTTTTCTTTTCTTTTTTTAAGACAATTCCTGTTGCAATGGCTGGCCTTCGGAATATGCATGGCATTTGCCCGCCCGAAGTTATTCGTTTTCTACTTGATTTATTTAAATATAATGACAATAGTAAAAATCGTTATTCAGATAATTATTATAGAGCTGCTCTTGTTGAAGCTCTCGGAGCCACAGTAACACCTGTAATAAGTGTGCACCATGGGTAAGCAGAAATCTAGGATAATAATTAAAATCTATTAATAATATATTCATATATTATGACTAAGTACAAATATTCGAAAAAAAATAATTGTTTTTGTAACAAATTAATGTTGAATTGTGAGGCATAATAAAATGATTTTTTTTATTTTTAGAACGGCAATCACCGCAGATTCTCTTTCATCCGATGCAAAACTTGCCTTAGAAGAAATAGTGAGATGTCTAAATCTGGAGAAACTTCTGCCTTGTTATAAATATACAGTGACGGTGGCTTGTTTAAAAGCCGTTCGAAAATTGCAAAAATTTGGCCATCTTCCCAGTCAGCCTCAACTTTTCAGGAGTTACGCCGCCTATGGACAATTCATAGGTAATTTTTTTTTTATTAATTAATAAATGGGAGGTCCAATTATATTTGTGAGAAAAATATTTACTGAATTAAATACTTTATTAAGTAAATATTTCGAAAAGCCTAATGCAGTGCATTATATTATACTTGTTTGTTATTTATAAAATACCCATTGAAAAGCCATTCTGAATGTTTTATATATAAATATGTAAAACGCTGTGATGTAATATTTATTAATCGAGGGTTGTACGAAAATGAGAAAATGTAGCTATATTTTTTTCTTGTTTATATATATATTTTATATGCACAGCTGACGTTTCTGTTTAATGTTTGGACCATCTTCATAGCTAACAAAAAATGTTTATAAATGTCAATTGATGATTGGGAAAGTCTGGTGTAGATAGATGAACGACAAATGAAAATGCTGGAGGTATTTTCAGGGCAAATTTTAATACCACTATACAGTAGATGTTTCGGGGGATTCAACGCCTCCCTTCATCAGGACTCTATACATGCAAACAGCTTAGTTAACAGTGAATAATCCTTACTTTCTCTTTTTTTTTTCTTTGTTACATACATTCTTACAACAATAGTTTGCCTCTTACACTGTGATTTTAAATAATGAATCCTCACTGGTTTAGTCATAAAAGAATGAATTTAATAGTCCATCTTTGCCTGCTGGTAAAAAACAGTAATGTATAAAAATAAAAATTTCATTATATTGAGAACTCGCCTTATGAATGCCTTTCTATTTATCAGCAGGCGAAGTTGGACTATTAAATTCATTATGACTAAACCAGAGACTGTTCATTATTTAAAACCACATTGTAAGTAGCAAACTATTGTAAGAATGTATGTAACAAAGGGAAAAAAAGAGAAAGTAAGAATTATTCACTGTTAACTAAGCTGTATGTCTTTTTGCATGTCTAGAGTCCTGATGAAGGGAGGCGTTGAGTCCTCCGAAACGTCGACTGTATAGTGGTATTAAAATTTGGCCTGAAAATCCAGCATTTTCATTTGTCGTTCATTTATAAATGTGTCATAGTGGATTTTATACCTTTTTAGAATCTTCTTGTTATATAATAAAAAAATATATACAATTATATGCCTTATAAGGGCGGATAAAAGGAGTAGGGTTAAGGGGATAATTACCCCCCCCCCCCCCCCCCCCCCGAGATTTGAGGAAAATATTTTTCTTGAAAATTAAATTCAGAATTTTAAAAATTAATACTTAAAAATTTTATTTGAATATATATTCTGGTAAACAAATACAGAATGCAACTTTAAATTACCGAAAGTAAGAAAAAATTGTGTGCTGTGCGACCAGTCACACCAGATTATCCCCCTCCCCCCCTCTCCCCGAAAAACTCCTCCCGATCGGCTCTTGATACCTGATCACACTATGTATATATACTATAACACTTTTATAAAGATTTTTTGTTAGCTCTGAAAGTGGTTCAAATTTAGAACCGAAACGTCAGCTGTACAAATAGAATAAATATATAAAGAAAAAAATAATAATAGCTACATTTTCTCATTTCGGTACTATCCTCGATTAATAAATATATAAGGTGCTCAGAGTGGGATAATCCCCCTGTCTATACTCCAAGCAAATCACTGGAAGATTTGTTTATTGTGTGACAAGTACAGAAGACACAACTTTCAATTACCGAACCGTGGCAGGGGAGTAAAAATGAGATAAATAAGAAGTTGGGTTTTACCCAGATTTTTAATTTTTATTAGCTTGTATATTTTTTTAAGCCAAAATTTAAATTGAAATGTAACAAAATTAGTAGTTATAATAAAGTAATTAATTAAAGTAGTTAATAATAAAGTATTTGATTTCAGATGTTCGTCTAGCTGCTTTGGAGGCGTTGGTTGACTTCACAAAAGTCGATGGTCGTTGGGAGGATCTTGAATTTCTTTTGGATTTAATCGAAAACGATTCAGATCCTTATGTTAGACATCGTCTTGTTCGAATGCTCGTTGAAAATCCACCATTCGAGAGAGCACATAAACATCGACTCGATCGTCAAGAACTCGTCGATCGACTCTGGACTCTCATGAAGTAAATAAAATTATTATTTTGATGGTGGAACAAGCTCCCTGCGTCTATCTTTCCCAAACCTACAATCTTCAGACTTTCAAGTCTAAACTCAACAGGCATCTTCTCACTTCCCGCAGTTCAGTTCCCCTTTTATGCTCCTCCTTTTTTCATTTTTTTTTATATATATATTCTTCCTGACTGCATGTAACCACAGGTCATTAAGGTGCGCGTCTCGGGGTGCTAATTTTGGGAGATTGCGGCCACAATTTTGAAGCTATCGACCTCAATTTTTTTTTAAATTCAAGCTATTTAAAATATCTACAACTTATAGAAAGCCTTTTTTTGATTTTCGAAAAAATAAAATTTTTTTTTTAGATTAATCGCATAAAATAAAAGATATTTTTAAAAAAATTCGCTCTATATCTTATAGATAATTAAATTAGTAATCATTTTGTTAAAAAATAATTAATTTATTACCCTTAATTAATTAGCTGGAATCTTTCAAATGAAATGGAATAAATCTCTTGTTTTCCTATTGGAAAAAACTATCGCCATCTCTTGCCGCCTCGAGTAACTCGGTAGTAAATCGTCTTCTAACGGCTTTTCGAGACGTGCACCTTAAAGGTCTTCGGACCTTATGCACCCATTCTAAAAAAAAATCTTTTTTTTATAGACCATGTGATGATTTTTCTAATTATCGGCTAACTTTTTTTTTTTATAGTAATATGCTTTCTCACGACTCCCGGCTTCGATGTGATATTGTTGATCTCTATTTTACATTATATGGTGTGAAAAAACCTCTCTGCATTCCGATTCCTGAATTAGCCAATTTGATGCCACCTAAAGTTGATACTCGAGCAAATAGCACTATCACCAGCGGACAAGTGAGTCTCTTTTTAATTGGCAAAATTATCGTCAAATTTACATTATCAAGGGGGCTAAGGATATCTTTTTATCTTTCTAGATTAAGGAATTTCATTACATTTCTTTTTTTTTTTTGTTAATTTAGAATTCGTCTGATCATAATAAAACGACTCCAGGAGTAGGACATTCGGCGAAACGTAAAGCAACGTCTCCGCCACCGACACCCGTTTCACAGCCTCTTGTTCTTGCTGATGACAATCATGTTGATTTTGTTTCTGTTGAAATTGAAGTCGGCTCAGACTCGAAGCCTCACAAGGTAAAAAACACTTTTTTTATTTGTAGCTGCTGAGGTTTTATTTAATTTCATATTTTATAAAAAATAGTTCTTCACTAAACTAAAACTTTTTTTGTCTCTATGAAACGATTTTAAGCATGAAGGAAATGAGATCCGAGGTTGAAATTTTATATTTAAGTTAGGTACCACCCCGGGCAATTAAAATAAGCTTTTGAACAAAATCGGCCAAAAAGTACTAGTACTTTACTGAAGTACTTTTTCAGATTTTTTCGATTTTCTCAAAATTTGCTTTAACGATTTTGATTGAAATTCATAAATCAACTATTTTTTTAATGCTCTTTAAAATGTATATCAGTAAATTTTTTCGTGAAAATTGTTTGAAGTACACTTTACTGATGTAATATTTCAGATTTTTCAAATTCATTTTTCGGCTCTTTCTTCCATAGAGCCAATGTTAAATCCCCATATGGGGATTTGTATGTTAATTTCGATTCAAAAGGGTGTCGGCCCCCTTTGGAACTTTTTACACATTAAAAAAAATTTTCTCCCACTATGAAATTTTGTATTTATTTAGGATATTCTATTGTGTATAAAATATCCAAATATGAGATTAAAATTTTGAAAAATAACCATAGTTTATTTCAAGCAGCCAATATTTAAATACACAGAGGCTATGGAAATTTTGAAACAATTGACTTTTTTACTTTTTACTTATGAAATGCAAGTGGTCAAGTGCTATGGGAAACTAAATATATCTTGACACAAAAAATCTGGTGACAGCACAGTACACACCTTTCGATTACCGAAGATAAGAGAAAGTTGTGTGCGTTAAATCACACCAGATCTTATTATACCATAATTTCAATCTTTTATTTTAGCATGACAGCGCATCGAGTTCAACAAATGCACCAGCTTCATCAGGCCCTCCAGTAGAAAAGAAAATGAAGACTGAATATTTCTCAGATAATTCGCAATCACTGCCAGGAGTCTCTTCAGGCGGAAGCGTTCCAGTAGGTTTTGAATCAAATATGTTCAAAAAAGAACCTATCGAAGACCAACCGATTACTTCATCGGGACATTGTTCCAAGCATCATAAAGAGAAAACTGACTCTAAGGTAGATTATTCTTAGTTTTTAGAAAATAATTTTAGGGATTACAAATTTAGGAAGATAAGATAAATCAAACAAATTAAGATGAAAAAGATTAAATATAGCCCTACCATCCTGCCATCTGTTGGCAAATTTTCGTAATAGTTGGGCTTTTTGGCTAAATTTTTAAGACCCCTAACGCCATCTTATCGGCAAAAACACTTTGCCTCCCGAAACTCTATTTCTCTCCCACCACTTCAATTTATTCCGAATTGAAGCCGAAATATTTACAATAAATTGAAGTGGTGAGAGAGAAGAAGAGGTTAGTTTTATTCTCAATATCTTCCCAATCTACGAAGCGCAGGAATCTCCATTTTTGAATATAAGATTTTGAAGATTTTATTTCATAAATAACTTTTACATATATTAATACAGAGTGAATTTTTTATTCTATTTTTGTGTGCATATACATAAAATTGAAACCCCAATCTAAACTATCTTCTTGCATATATTATTATTATTATTTATCTTTAGGGCGCTCTCAGCTGCCATGGCTATTCGCGCCTCGTGGCATATAAACCCACTCGGGCTTACTCACTAGAGTCTAAATGCAATTTAGCAGAGATAGATCTCTTAAAAAATTTATGACACTGTCTATCAACTTGGCGTCTTCCAACATAGTCGTTAGATCAGCAGGCAGACCATTTCTCATCCTTTCCTCTCTATATAACGGGCATTCTGTAAGAACATGAGCCACGGAGACCACTTCACTGCACTTTGCGCACCACGGAGGATCCTGCCTCCTAATCAAATGGCCATGACTAAAGAAGCAATGTCCGATCCTCAAGCGAGTGAGAATCGACTGCTTCCTTCTAGACAGGTTCATTTTAGGGGGATCGCAGATGACCGGTTTTATCCTTCACAGCTTATTGCTGGTCTCCCTTGACCACTCAGCTCGCCAATCACTCAGGATGGTCTTTCTCAAATGGGTCCGGATATCGTCAGGAAAACTGACATTAAAATCCTCCACCAACTTCCTCGCTCCTCTCTTTGCTGATAGGTCGGCTAAATCGTTCCCCAAAAGGCCTATGTGCCCCGGGATCCAGATGAAAGTCTTGCATATATTATCTATATAAATCTCTTATTTCTTTTTTCAGCTTAAAAAGAAGAAGAAAGATAAGAAAAAGCATAAGCATAAACATAAACACAAGCATGATCATAAACATGGCAAAGACAAAGATAAGGAAAAAGATCGCGAGAAGAAAGAAGAGAAAAAAGAGGCGAAGTTAAAGATGGTGAAAGAAGAAACTTTAAGTTATGGGAGTTCTTCAAGTCCAAGTCCACCGCCCTCAAATTCGAGGGATTTCTCCTTCTGACGTTAAATAAATAAATTATTTTTGTAACTAGTTGTTTTATATAAATAAATAAATAAATATATATATATTTAAATTTAATAAACAAAGTATTTAATGTAATTAAAATTATTTTTGTGAATATTTTTAAAATTTAGTTGTTTTTTTAATCATTACGACATTAATTAATAGCCAAAAAAACACTCTATTACTTTTTTATTTTGGGGAAATTCGGGTATTAGTACTTTACTGATGTACTTTTTTAGTTTTTTTTTTTTTTTCATTTTTCTCGGGATTCCCTTTACTGATTTCTTTCAAATCTTAAATATTTACTATTCGCGGTATAGAAAACAAATTAAGGAAGGTCACTTCTTTGGGAACTCTTGAGTACTAGTACTTTTTTTCACTTTTCTCTTAATTCGCTTTAATGATTTCTTTCAAATTTTAATATATTTCATATTTGCGGTATATAAAACAAAGTACGATTGATCTCGTCTTTGGGAACCCACGAGAACTAGTACTTTATTGATATACTTTTTTAGTTTTTTCCAATTTTCTTAAAAAAATCTGGGGTGACTGGCGCACAGCACACAACTTTCTCTTACCTTCGGTATCGAAAGTTGTGTTCTGTGCTTGTCACACCAGATTTTTCGTGTTGACATATATTTAGCTCCCGGGGGGTGGCTAACTTAAATATAAAATTTCAGCCTCATAGCTTCCTTCATGCTTAAAATTAAACACACACAGACAGACAGACACACACATACAGACAGACCATGTCGCGAAAACCACTTTTTTGGATTCAGGGGACCTCAAAACGTGTATATGCATCAAAATCTCGATATCAAATTTTTGACATGAATCCAATACTTTCTCTCTCTATATATTAACATATATACAGGTAAGAGAAAGTAAAAAAGAAAACCGAGCCCGAGCTCGGTCAACGGAGAATTTTTAATTTAGCTTACAAGAGAGAAATAATTTTTTATAGATAAATAAAATAAAATCTTTTTTTTTATATATTTAAAAATTTTACTATTTTTATTTTGTATTAGTATTACGTATTCAATTTATTTTTTTTTTTTTTTTTTTTTTTAATGAAAAAAACATTCACACTTTTTTCTCATTCACACTCACATTCACACACACATTCACACAGTCTTTTCGGCAACTTAGGCCATATAAGACTTTGACGATAACCGTTGTAGAGAATATATCTATTGTGGGTTCAGGCATTTCTATTTAAGCCATCTGGTATCCAAATGGCTTAAATAAAATCATCGGACTGCCTGGGTCCGAACCCGCGACGTTTGTTCAATTTATTTTATTTTAAAAAAAAAAATTATCTTTCTCTTTTATTTTAATTTCATTATTGAAATTAAAAATAGATCCAACAATCAAACCGGTTTCTTTCAATTACACATACACTTGCACTTCGGGAGAGTTCGGCTTTGTTCGGTTGTGAGACGAAGACGACGACGACGGCGCCGGCGGCGGCAGCGCTGTCGTCGCCGCCTCAGTAGCCGGCAGCCTGAAGTTTGTGATTTCTTTACATCTTATCTCATCAAATAATGTTTCCATTCTCAACAATCCACGATACTGACACATCACCTGAGTGCTCCATGCCTGCTCCTTTCTTTTCATCGTCGATATCACCAGGTAAACCCACGTTTTGATTAATTAAACAGAAATAACAAAGAGGGATTGTTGGTTGATCCAAGTGTCGTTTTCCCTCGCTTGGCTTGGGACAGTCTGCGACAAAAGTTTGTGATTCGGTTGCATCTACGAATATTTATTCTTATCTCATCAAATAATGTTTCTTTCCTCAACAATCCACGATACGCTCGAACGATTTTTTTTTTTAATTCAATTATTTTTTACATTCTCTTAAAATGTATATTCTCATTTTACCATTGAAATATTCTGAAGCACACTTTACTCTTGTACTCCATGGGGAGAAATGGTTGCCATGGTAACAAAATATAAATATTTTCCCAACTATAAATTTTACTTTCTCTTACCTATGTATATATGTAATATATATATAGAGAGAAAGTTGGGTTTTTTTAAAATTTTGGTGGGGGGTTTTGGGGGGTTCTTCTTTTTTGGGGGCCCCCAAAAAAAGGGGTTTTGCGGGACGGGGTGTGTGGGTGGGGGGGGGGGGGGGGGGGGGGGTGTGTGTTTTTTTTTTTTTAGGGGGGGGGGGGGGGGGGTGGGGGGTTTTTTTTTTTTTTTTCCCCGGGAAGAAAATTTTTTTTAGTTTTTTTTTTTTTTTTTTTTTTTTTTTTTTTATTTTTTTTTTTTTAATTAAAAAAAAATTTTTTTTTTTTTAAATTTTTTTTTTTTTTTGTGATTTTTTTTTCTTTTTTTTAAAAAAGGAATTTTTGGGGGGGAAAAAAAAAAAACCATACTTATAAATTTTACATCTTGAATTCAATTGTACCCTACTGTCGGAAACTAAATACATTTAGACACAAAAAATCTGGTGTGACAAGCACAGAACACAACTTTCGATTACCGAAGGTAAGAGAAAGTTGTGTGCTATGCGCCAGTCACACCAGATTTTACATCTTGAATTTAAATGTACCGTACTGTCGGAGCCTAAATATATGTCGACACAAAAAATCTGGTGTGACAAGTACAGTATACAACTTTCTCTTGCCGAAGGGTAAGAGAAAGTTATGTGCTGTGCGACCAGTCATACCAGATTTTTTTGATTTCACTTCGATTCTGGGCAAAAATAATGCGAGGCTCCCTTGTATTAAAAATATGATCTATGTAACAGGAGAATAGAATAGTAGATGAGTGTGTCTTGAGTGTCTTGGCGCCAAAAATTAATAACCTCCTCTCTGTTTTTGAACTCCGGGTAGAATTGAAAATTTCATTGGAATTTTCATTTCATTTATAATAAAATAATAAAATAAAACGACTGATTTGTGCTGCACTCTTGTGGAAACTTTAAAAATTAACTTCTAGCCCGGGAGCCGTGGCTCAGTGAGAAGACATTAGCTTCTCGCACCGGAGTCCCGGGTTCGCTTCCCGTCCCAAGCGAGAAAAAATTATTTCATTTGATTTGACTACAAATCATTTGAAATAAATAGGGATGGGGTCTAAATGGCCTTAGTGCCGAAAAAAGACCTTAAAAAAAAAAAAAAAAAAAAACTTATAATTCTAAACGTCTCCATAGGATCGCAGCACCTATCTGAATGATTAAACTTGGAAGTAAAAGTGAAAAGAAGGTTCCTAGGATTTTGTTTGGAGGGCGAAACTTTTCCGGATTGCACACTTTTTTATAGAATAGCTTTATTTTGTTTAGAAATCATCTAAGATTTATACTTTCGACCTTTGGTTTTCGTTGAAACATTTTGTAAATTAAAATTAAATATACAAATTAAACACTAGGTTATTTGTTTCAAAGGTTTTATTAATTAAA
Organism: Euborellia annulipes; assembly: GCA_023213315.1. Lineage (NCBI taxonomy): Eukaryota > Metazoa > Arthropoda > Insecta > Dermaptera > Anisolabididae > Euborellia > Euborellia annulipes. The sequence continues at coordinate 20,809 of JAKCPI010027432.1, forward strand.
AATTAACACTTGATACGTATTTCGAAAATTCCTTGTCATCATCAAAAGTGAAGTATTAGAATGTAATCACTTCTGATGATGACAAGGAATTGTCGAAATACGTATTAAGTGTTAATTTTTTAATTAATAAAACCTTTGAAACAAATAACCTAGTGTTTAATTTGTATATTTAATTTTAATTTAGAAATAATCTGTTTGGATTTCAAGATCTTTAAATTGCGTTAATAAATTATTTTTAAGTCGATAACAAAAGAAAATGAATATACATTTTAATAATTTCAATCAATTTATTGGCAAAAATCATATAACAAATGTTTTTTTTTTCTAAATGATATTTCAATTTTTAACTTAGGATTTTAACGAATATAAAAAATTAGCAATTTCCATTTGATTTAAAAGTAAAGCAAGATCATAAGCCGTCCGGTTTTGCATATTTCTATGATTAAGATCAAACATGTTGGCAAGATATTTGACGATGGAGGGAATTCCACTCCGAACGCCCCAATGAAGTACCGAATCCAAGTTGGCATCAAAACAGTTCCAAATGCTCTTGTCAAAATGCCCAATGAATAATTTCACGATATCGAGTCGGCCAATAAACGCCGCCTCATGGATCGGTTTAACTTCCGTTTTTAAGCCGGTGATGTTTGGCTTAGCTTTATTCTCGAGGAGCAATTTTACAATTTGGATGTGACCTCTCATGGTTGCTTGATGAAGAGGCGTGTAGTTGCGCGTTTTCGGGTCTAATTCATTTAAATTTTCCGGGGTACGAATTAACCAGAACTTCACCGCGGTTACAATCCCGGCCTCAGCGGCATCCCAGATATTCGTGGTCCATAACGGATAATACATATTTTTATCTCTATTCAGAAAATAATCAACCTGGAAAAAAAATTGGGGACAAAGATGATTTAATTTTAATCTCAATATCTTGGTCAAAATTTTATTTTAAATTTTAAAAGTTTCGAAATGAGATTTTTCCATGCAATTGGCTGACTTGTTTCTCGTAAATTCAGATTTTTTTAACCTTCATCATTCAATAAGTTTCTACTTACTTTTCTCTTTGTAAACATTAATTTGTTTTGAAAATTAGATAATTTCTGATCTAGCGATTCAAAGTATTCACGTGCAGCATGATTCTAAAAAAAAAATTATATTTTTATAAAAATCTAAATGAGTAGATTAAATCTACAGGGCTTATTTATTTAAAAAAAAACTTAGTGAGAAAATTTCTTACAAAAAATAAACTCAAATTTACCTTACGCATATAGAAATCCTCTATTGTAGATATATATTTATTCAAATTTTCCATTTCTTTCAAAGTCTTAGACGGCTCTTGTTTTTTTTTATCATAAATATTATTGTAGATTAAATCTACCAATTCTTCCATATCAATTGATTCTCCTTCCTAAATAAAAAAAAAAACGGAATTTTAATAATAAAATAATTAAGGGGTTGTAGGAGCGGCGTTTACTTTAAAAAAAACTAGACTATTATAAGGAATTTTTCAATGCGATTTTTTTTTAATGAATTATATTCATAAGGAATTATTGGAACAGAGAGTTATAATTTTTTTAATAACTTATCAAAAAATTAAGGAAATTAATTTTTTTGTTATCAAGCAAATACAGCAAAATCTCTGTCCCAATAATCTTTAATTTATTTTTTTAAATTTAAAAATGAATTTATTGTTATTATTAATCACATATTAATTAAGAAAAATTTAATATAAGCTTAGTAGATATATTTAAAAATTATGTGTCAATTAGTTCAGCACTCTTGCAAAAGATGGCAGGCTAGCCTAAAAGCCGATCCCCTATTACCCTACTATATCTGGCCTATATTCATTGGCGTAGCCAGAAATTTTTTGATGGGGAGGTTCAAGAAAATTTTTTCAAAACTTTGAAAAATTTAAGACTATTTTAGGGTATTTATAAAACATTTAGGTTTTTTTTTTAGCTAGATTAAATTATTCTATTTTACTTTCTCTTACCCTATATGAAATATAAAGCCCCGTGGCTAGCCTATGCCTATATTTATATATTTTTATGCTTTTATAAAAGATACATAATATATAATAACATTTATAAAGTGTTAATTGTTAAAAGATCAATGAAAATCAACCAAATGTATTAAATTATTAGCTACCATTCTGACATCTCTTGGCAAATTTTCGTAATAGGTGTTTTTTGGCTTACTTTTGAAGACACACAACGCCCTTTTTACAGGAAATACATGGGTAACATCAACCTCATGCACCCCCTTAAGATATTAATTTTCTTAATCATGAGTTTTTACCTTCAATAGAATATTTCCAATAGAGAAGATCTCATTCGTGTAATTGTCATCTTCATTTGTCATCATAAAATTGCTTATTCTATCAGCCAATTGGTTTAGATCTAGGCCTATATTATTTTTTTTCTGTAAAAACAAGCATATAAACATTACTTTTTATTTTCTTTTAAACTTAATATTAATAATTTACCTCTTCTAAAGGATTACTAAAAGATTGGATCTTATTACTGCCGAGGAGATCTCCATCAATATTTATCTTTATCTAAAAAACAACGAATATTTTCTATGTTATTAGGGTATTTAGCTTTCAGTTCAGACAAGAATAAAATCCCACTTTTTTAGGCCCACTTATCACCTCAAATTTATTTTCATTCCTCCCTCTTTAGTTTCATCAAACGATTCTCTTTTCATAAGCTACTTTTTGAGCTACCTTTTGCCAGTCAAGGATAAAATGAGGGAGTTTTTTCAAATATTATAAAAGTAGATTTTACTAGGGTGAATTTAATAAATGATACACAATTTAGGAACTATAAAGATATTGAATTTTAAAGAAAAAATAATTTCTCTTCTGCTTTAATTCATACACTTGTCGTTTCGGCAGATATTCCGGCCTTCATTAGGAGATGTGCACGAGGCAAACATTGCACATATCCCGATGAAGGCCGAAACGTCGACATCCCTCGGGCTTAATCAGAACATGTGCATGAGGAAAACATACCACATATTCTGAAGAAGGCCGGAATATCGGCCGAAACGTCGAAAAGTGACTGAAATAAAGCAGAAGAGAAATATATATTTTTATTTATTTGCTTTCGGTTGCTTTGATCTCCTCACTAGGGGTGTTCTATTATGGAAAAAAAAAATAATCGATTATAGGAAAAAATAATTAATTATTAATTGGATCCGGACAGACGAAAAAATAATCGATTATTCCATTTTTCCCTCTCGCGAAAATCATTTGACAGTTAAACGGAATTTTTTTGTAAAGTTTCCCTCCCACTTTCCAACCCTAAAGAGACCATAACCGAAATCTCAAAAAATTTTAATTGAGAAATTATAAGCGATGCTAGAAATTATAAAAATATTTTATAAAATTTAACAAAATAAATTAAATAACCAAATTTTTAGTTCAACGTCGACTTTATCCGATTAATTTTTCAGTAAAATATATATATATATATATATATATATATATGGTAATATCTCAATTTTGATCAATTGGGTTTAGCTAAGTTTCTAAGAACAGATAGATAAAATAATAATTTAATTTATAATTAGAACATTAAAACAATTTGGAGTTTACTTACTTCTTGCGACAATTTTTTAAGAATAGTATTAAAAAAAAAATTTTCCGTGCGTTTCTGAAAATAAAAGAAATCAAATTAATCTCTTTTATAAATAAAACATAGGCATTTTGTTGGGGAGTGAAAGGGAAAGTCCGAATTGTAGTTTGATATAAAAATCATAGAAAATAATAAAAAAAAATACTCTAAAATGCAAAAAAAAAAAAATAATAATAATAATAATAATTTTCTCGTCATAAAATTTTCTTTTTCATTTTTGATTAAAAATTCTTTTGGCTGAGAAATTCATAATTTAAACAAAATTTTAAAATTTCTTTTAGATACGAACACATAATCCAACTATTAATTAATAATGTTTCTATGGCTTGTCAAAAATGGGAAGCAAACAGGGCAGCAAGCCCAAGGCTTAATAAAACTCAAAAATATGACGTTTAGGGTTTTAAAGGGCCATCGTCAGTAATATTGGTTAATAGTGCTATGTATGTAATGGGAGAAATATGTTAAGAAGGAAAAAGACTAAACATTTTGTCTCTAATATATCGATTTAAAAAATTATAAAAGAAATTAAGATTCTCTTACCATTTCTTCATTATTTTGGAAAGTGTGAACACTTGATAGACAATTTGCTTCTTCTTTGTTATCCTGTTGGAAAAAGAAAAGAATTAAAATTGAACGAGTTTTATATTTAGAATTGAACACTAGTTTATTTTTTAAACACCACATTGCGCCTCCCTCCTATACCAAACGTCGCGGGTTCGGACCCAGGCAGTCCGATGATTTTATTTAAGCCATTTGGATACCAGATGGCTTAAATAGAAATGCCTGACCCCACAATAGATATATTCTCTACAACGGTTATTGTCAAAGTCTTAAATGGCCTAAGTTGCCGAAAAGACTGTGTGAATGTGTGTGTGAGTGTGAGTGTGAATGAGAAAAAGTGTGAATGTTTTTAAAAAAAAAAAAAAAAAAAAAAAAAAAAAACACCACATTATTTAGCTATTATTACGTAGGTTATTCTGATTGTTGTAGCAACGTTTCGATTCTAACTTCAGGCTTATCACTTAATAAAAAATAGTCTAAGTAATAAGAAACAATGTTGATTTGAGCTTTTAATAATTCCAAGATAGGATCGAAAAGTTTCTAATGTTCAAATAAATAGAACTCCGTTTTCTTTTTGCTTTTATTTCATTTATGCCCGTTTGCTCCAAAAAATCTTAGATTCTAAGTTCTTCTTACATCTTACAATTGAATTTGAAATCAGGAAATCGGGTCTTAAGATCCTCTATTTGTGCCTCCGTCGCATAATTAAGATATATTTATTTCAACAAATATATATTCTATATATAAATAGGTGAATGGTAAAATGTTATGAAAGGCTCAAAGCGAGCTTAAGATCTAAGATGTTTTGGTGCAAATGGGCATTAAGGTCTTTTTCGGCATCGAATGCCATTTAGTTCCCGTTTCTATTTGTCTACCGGTCTAATTGAAATAAATTTTTATCACATGAGACAGGATGCGATCTTTAGTACCAGAAGCTAATAGTCTAGCCCTGAGTCACAGGTCGAGGGTTCCGTTTTCTATTAAGAATTTTATATGAACTTTATACTTACAAACAATGATTCTTTAATTTGACGTAAAAGATTATTTAAAGCCACTTTTTTTCGGGAAGTTTCAATTTTGGATTATTAAATGTTAGATAATTAGGCGATACAGATCTATCTTCTTCAATTATTGGAATCTGTTCAATTTCTTCATCAATTGTTGTATCCTCTTCGGTTTCTTCTTCAATTATTGGAACCTGTTCGGTTTCTTCATCAATTGTTGTATCCTCTTTGGTTTCTTCGTCAATTGTTGGACTCTGTTCGGTTTCTTCTACAATTGTTGGAATCTGTTCGGTTGCTTCTTCAATTGTTGGACTCTGTTTGGTTTCTTCTTCAATTGTTGGACTCTGTTCGGTTTCTTCTTCCATTGTTGTACTCTGTTCGGTTTCTTCTTCAATTGTTGTATCCTCTTCGGTTTCTTCTTCAATTATTGGAAGCTGTTCGGTTTCTTCATCAATTGTTGTATCCTTTTTGGTTTCTTCTTCTATTGTTGCACTCTGTATGGTTTCTTCATCAATTGTTGTATCCTTTTTGGTTTCTTCTTCTATTGTTGTATCCTTTTTGGTTTTTTCTTCAATTGTTTTATTTTGTTTGGCTTCTTCTTCAATTGTTGGAACCTGTTCGGTTTCTTCTTTTATTGTTGGATCCTTTGCGGTTTCTTCTTCTTTTGTTGGATCCTTTGCGATTTCTTCATCTTTTGTTGGATCCTTTGCGGTTTTTTCTTCTTTTGTTGGGACCTGTTCGATTTCTTCTTTTAATGTTGGATCCTTTGCGGTTTCTTCTTCTATTGTTTGTTCACTTCCTTCTTCAATTATTGAATCTTGATCTTCTACTAAATCTATTTTTATAATTATTATATTTTTTTCTTCAATTTTTTTATCACCTTTTTGTTGATCTTTCGCCTCCTCTACTCTTTCTTCATGTTCACTTTCCTCTACTTTTTCTAATTGTTCTATTTTCTCCAATACTTCTTTTTCTTCCTGTTCAGTTTCTTCTAATTTTTCTTTTACATTCTCTTCTTCTGGAGGATCTTCTACTTTTTCTTCTCCCTCTTCCTGGTTACTTTCCTCTATCTCTATTTGTTCTTTTTCTTCCTCGGCATTTGCTAGAGATTTTTTGATTTCTACTTTCTCTTCCTCTTGTTGAATCTTTTCTTCTGGTTTTCTTTTATCAGCTTGTTCTTCTTTTTCTTCTTGTTTATCTTCTTCTTTTTGGACATCTTTTTCACTTTCTTTTTGTATACCTTCATCTCCCAAGTTCAATGATTGATCATGTTCACTTTCTTCTTCAAATGTTCGTTCTAATTCACTATTATCTTCCTCATCTTCTTCCTCAAAAGTTTGCTCGAATTCATTATCTTCTACTTTCTCTTCTTGTTCACTTTCTTCTGCTTTTTCTGCTTGTTCACTTTCTTCTGCTTGTTCGACTTGTTCTTTTACTTTTTTCCCTTTTCCTTTTGCTTTTTTTTTATTTTCTTTTTTCTTTTCTTTTTTGGATTGCCATTTCTTTTTAGGAGACATTTTAAATATTTTTAGAAAAACCTAAAAAAAAATTAAATATTTCTAATTAAATGATAATAGTAATATGCAATCACTCTGGTAATTCGCATGAACTTACTACGTGAGTTAAATATAATTAAATTAGAAACAAAATTATATGATTAAAAAATTGCGAAATATTTGAAAAATTATTATTAATCATTTTAAATTTATCCGCGAATTTATTTTTGATGTTTTTTTCTAACAATTGTATAAGTATTTATTTGTTTTTGTTGCATTCATACTGTCAATAGTAATAAAAATAAATAAAACACCAAAAAATCTAAGGATCTACCTTCACATGAAATAAAAACAAATATATACCGGTACCTCTTGAAATCCTCAAAATTTGAGGATTGTTGTTAAAGTCCTTGAGCTCTCCTGTTTTTAGATTTCTATTGGCTAACGTAAAATCCTATACAGTGTTGGTGAATATTTTGATTTAAAGTAAGAATAAATGTTTTTTTATGATTAAATAAATAAATAATCCATCCCCCCCTCCATCTTAATTATATTTACCAGCTGTACCAGTTATTGCCACGATTATATTTAAACGTATAATTTTAGTGAATAGCATGTATTTTTTTATTTGCCTTTTTTAGAGACTTATACGATATATGTATGTGGGGGTTCCAGGCATATTTATTTATATCATTTGGCATACAAATGATTTGAATAAATTCATCGGAGAATGAGAGGTATTGACAGTTTTCAATAAATTTTGGTATCAGAAGGCAATTCCAGGAATATAGGGTCCGATGAAAATTTCTTAAAAAAAATAAATTTCGCTCCATTAAAAAAAAAAGAAAATAATCATAATTTTTTTTTATAATTAATCATAATAAAAACAATATTTTAACAATAAATTTGGAATAGATTAAAAAAAAAAAAAACTTGTATCAAATTCAAAATTTTATTTCAAAAAAACATTATTTACTTGATACACTGGTGCAAGTATAAAATTATTTTTTTTACTAGCACCAAGTCATGTAAATAATGTTTTATGTTCCGCCCTTAGGCTTTTTGATTCTTACTTTTTGCAGAGTTATGCTTTTTCATTTATTTCAACAATTGATTGTGGTAATCCTTCAAACATTTCTTTTGGTCTTTGTATTGGCAATTGACGGATCCTTTCTTCCTGGATTTTAATAAATTTAAATAACAGCTTCTTTATTTCATCATATCCCAACAACTGGGCTAAGCTAATCGGTGCTATCTTATAGATATCTTCTTGCAATAAATTGATATTTAATTTGAAAAGATATTCAAGGATCTTTTCAGATTTACCCTTGACAGCATAATGATAGGCGTTTCGGTTTATTGCATCTAATGCTTCTGGATTAGCGTCATTTTCAATGAGATATTTCAACATATCGAAATCGTTATTTTCACAAGCGATATGAATCGCTGTTTTTTTATAAATATTCGTTTCGTAATTAATTCTAGCGCCATTTGCCAAAAGACAATCAACAATACGCGCGAAACCATGTTTAACAGCCAAATGGATGGGCGCATAAGATGTATTTTCATCTTCATATTCTTCTATGAGATCAGGATTTTGACGCAGCCAATATTGCAGAGAAGACACAGAATTATATTTACACGCGTTCCAAATATTTATCGTTTTTATAACATAATTTTTAGTTTTAATGATTTTTTTCAAATGATCAAACTAAAAAAAAAAAATTTCAAATTAGGAAAAATTAAAATATCGCCTTAAATTCTAATAGTTATAACAGACTAGAGCAGTCAAACGGTTACACATTTCTCTGGAATATCTTTAATAAATTTTATATTTAACTATGTGTGTATATTTGAAGAAGTGGCTGTATATAAGGAAATTATAAATACTAGAAGGCAGATGCAGCCAAAAAATTTAAAGCCTCTGGATGCTTACAGAAACGTCTCGGTATTCTGTAAGCATTCGAGAGCTTTTAATTATTATTTTTTTTGGGGGGGGTACATATGAAGATTGTAGAACAATTTAACTGATAGCCATTTTAACTAATGCTATTATTAATTATTAACCAAAGTTTACTTACATCATCATTCAACAATGCTAATTTATTTGATATTTGAGCCGATGTAGGCCCAAAGCTTTTAGAAAAATTCTCATATTGGATATTCTAAAAAAAAAAAAGAAATAGATTAAAATATGTATTTTATTTTAGTTTAAATAGCCTACTCTTTTTTCCCTTGCCTAGTCATAAGTGTGAAATGAAAGGGCTCCAGTTTATTAATAAATTTAACAAGCTTTCATTTCCCCTCTCAGGACTCTGATTAACCAAGAAGTTCCAGGACTGATTTTTTTAAAGTAACAAGTTATTGGACATAGACCCTTCAAAGGGAAGCTATATATTATTATGAGAGTTTTTAATTATAGCCCACATTTTGTTATTATTTATCTATTAAAAATATAAATACTGTACAAAGTTTCGACTGCTTGCTATTCAGTCTTTATCAAGTACTGTACACTTGCTCCGACTCAAGTGAACTACTAGGTTCCTATGAAGTTAGGCAAACTTCAGCACCATCTACACTCATTCTCATGAGGTTCCACACAATAATCAAAGCAAGTGCTTACATAACTGTGTATAACTTCATGGGAATAACTGAAGATGGCGCTGACCTCGTATATAACGTAACTGAGGTTGTATACTCACCTAACGATCCCTTAAAGGTTAGTTCACTTGAGTCGGAGCATAATAAGCAGTCGAAACGTTGTACAGTTTATATTTTTAATAAATAATTAATACAAAATTTTGTCTATAAATAAAAACTCGCATGATAATAATAATAATAATCACAAAAGCTTTAATAAACACATTTGGAAGCTATATATTTTTCCAACGCCGTTTCCTTTTCTCGTAGGATCGTCAGACCTCATCTTCTGGAATGGTGTTCAGATCCTTTGGCAATATTTCTTTTAATTTTGTCCGTTCAAAGTCAAATCTCTATCCTTTCAAAAGAAGTCTGTTGAGTTTCGGAAACTGAAAAAAGTCGGATTTGATGACCGGATAAGGATGATGAGGCAATAATCCCGAATGAGCAACGCAGAATGAACAGATGAGTTGTCATGGTGCAGAACTCACACCCTCCTTCGAACACAATACGTCATGATCGTCATCCATTAGCTATCGTTAAGTTCTGAGGACTTATTCTTGTACCCAAAACTCAAGGGATTTGATTCAACTAACGAAATTAAAGAAAAATTTCGGAAGGAGCTGAACAACATTCCAAAAGATGAGTTCTCAAAGTTCTTCTAAAAATTCGAAAGACATTTCTTTGGTAATGTTCAATAATTTGAAAATTTAAAAAAAATCTTCGAACTTTTTCATCTTCGAATTTTGGAGGCCTAAAAAACATTAAAAATAAAATATTTTACCTTTTCAATTTTAATTTTTTTTAAATTATACGCCCCCTTTTCTAATGTCTTAATACAATCAGGTTTGAAAAATATCAAATCGGGCTGAAAAAAAAATTAAAAAAAAAATTATTAATTTAGCTGGATTCGATTGTTAGATTTGTTTTTAACTTACATCAGTATTGTTACTTAGAATTCTTTGATTTTCATTTTCGAGAAGTACTGCAGTCTAAAATAATAATAAAAAAAATTCAATAGTCTATTAATAGGGACTATATTAGTAAATTAATAAATGAAAACCACCATACAATTGACTTTTTCATTTGTTTTAATAGCCCTTTTTTTAATGTATTTAAAAAAATATTCTTTTAATGGAAAGCCGTCAAATTTCCAGGAAAAATGAAAAAAGATTCAATTGCGGCATAAAAATGTTTTATTTAAGCCTCCGAAATAGAGAATCTTCAAACTTTTTCCTGAAGATGGGTAACGAATAATCTCCGAAATGTTAAATAAAAGATTTTTGGGCCGGTATTGAGTGTTTTTTCATTTTTTCAGTGGAATATAGCCATAAGCCACCATTTTGTCATTTTTGAGATATTCATACCATTGCATTCTTTAAATATCCCTCTTTAATACCACACAAAGAAGTTCATTGATATTACAATAGTTGGCTGCACATAATTAGTGCAAGTTATTTACTTGGCCAGCTAGTGATGATTTGAGAAGTAAGATAGTCATAAGCCACAGCAAAATGACGTCGAAATCTGGAGTGAATGAAGTGATCAAAGGACTTCTATGAATAAGGGAGCTGAAAACGAAGAATCTGATTCTTTTTAAACTGATAGTTATGATCATAGGCGTAGCCACGGGGGGGGGTTTTGGGGGTTCAAACCCCCCCCATTGGACCCAAGCTATGACTAGATATTTAAGCTCTATAATACAAAATACTTTTTCTCTCTATATATTTCATATATAGGGTAAGAGAAAGTAAAATATATTAATTTTCTCTAGCTTAAAAAAAAAAAAAAAAATTAAATAAAACGCAAAAAATTCGAGAAAATTCAGAATTTTCCCATTGAAAAGAATTGATTTTTGTTATGCTTTATAAAAAATTAAAGCCGCTTAAAATTGATTAAATCTCGCAAATGAAAAATAATAAAAATTATTATATAAAGAAATTTTTTATTCTTAAAGAGATCTGACATGGGAGTCTGGTCAAGAGAAACACATAGAGAGGCACCCCGGAATTTTAGGCCCATATACATAAATTTAAGAGATTTGCATTATTTATTGCCTGATACGAGTTGATTGAAAAATTGCGGCACTTAAATAAGAAAGGGCGGGTCCGAGCCATGGGGGGGGACAGCTCTATGGGAAGAATGTTTATAAGTTTTTAGTTGTCTGATATGTGGCTAGATGGCAATACTAGACTAGTTAAAAATTTATCCTGTAGAGTTCGTTCCATTCGCCAACAAAATAACATTGTTTGATGAGTTTAATAACAAATAAAAAAAAACATTATAAATTTGAATTAAATAAAATTGTAACGTGCCCTACTCAATTAATCACACGCAATTATTGCCCTTCGTATTTAATATGCCCTAAGTGTTTAAAAAATGGGAAAGAAAGAAGTAAGTTCTTAATTTGTTGCTCTTATAATTAAATTTAATTATAATTTTTTTACAATTTTCAATAAAAATTTTTTAACACTAATTTCTCTTTTTTTTTCATTTACTGTTCATTTTCAAATAATTGTTTTAATCTTTATTTTTATTTTATCATACCGATGAACATATATATTAATATCAAGGGCGGATACAGAGGGGGGGTAAAGGAGGTAATTACCCCCCCCCCCCCCCCCCGAAACAACTTTTTTTTAAATGCTTTTATTTAACTTACTCTTTCAAGGTCACCAACTTTATGGCTTTGTTAAGGACACTTCCCGATGAGCTAGAAGTGTGAAATTTGATATTTAAGAGTCATTTTTGATGACGCAAATTGTGAGTTTGGTTTTACCAAAATGGACCAAACTAATGTGGTACTTTATTTTAAACCCTTCGTGAATTAATGTAATTTCAAAAGACTTCCCGATGGGCTAGAGGTGTGAAATGTAATACTTAAGAGTCATTTTTGATGACGCCACTATATGGTGGTTTTGATCAAAATAGACCAAACTAATGTGGTATTTTATTTGAAACCCTTCGCGAATTAATGTAATTTCAAAAGACTTCCCGATGGGCTAGAGGTGTGAAATGTAATACTTAAGAGTCATTTTTGATGACGCCACTATATGGTGGTTTTGATCAAAATAGACCAAACTAATGTGGTATTTTATTTGAAACCCTTCGTGAATTAATGTAATTTCAAAAGACTTCCCGATGGGCTAGAGGTGTGAAATGTAATACTTAAGAGTCATTTTTGATGACGCCACTATATGGTGGTTTTGATCAAAATAGACCAAACTAATGTGGTATTTTATTTGAAACCCTTCGTGAATTAATGTAATTTCAAAAGACTTCCCGATGGGCTAGAGGTGTGAAATGTAATACTTAAGAGTCATTTTTGATGACGCCACTATATGGTGGTTTTGATCAAAATAGACCAAACTAATGTGGTATTTTATTTGAAACCCTTCGCGAATTAATGTAATTTCAAAAGACTTCCCGATGGGCTAGAGGTGTGAAATGTAATACTTAAGAGTCATTTTTGATGACGCCACTATATGGTGGTTTTGATCAAAATAGACCAAACTAATGTGGTATTTTATTTGAAACCCTTCGCGAATTAATGTAATTTCAAAAGACTTCCCGATGGGCTAGAGGTGTGAAATGTAATACTTAAGAGTCATTTTTGATGACGCCACTATATGGTGGTTTTGATCAAAATAGACCAAACTAATGTGGTATTTTATTTGAAACCCTTCGCGAATTAATGTAATTTCAAAAGACTTCCCGATGGGCTAGAGGTGTGAAATGTAATACTTAAGAGTCATTTTTGATGACGCCACTATATGGTGGTTTTGATCAAAATAGACCAAACTAATGTGGTATTTTATTTGAAACCCTTCGCGAATTAATGTAATTTCAAAAGACTTCCCGATGGGCTAGAGGTGTGAAATGTAATACTTAAAAGTCATTTTTGATGACGCCACTATATGGTGGTTTTGAACAAAATAGACCAAACTAATGTGGTACTTTATATGAAACCCTTCGCGAATAAGGCCCTATTAACTATAGTTTTGAATTTTGATATTTACGAGTCATTTTTTTATGATAATGAATAATTTTTCAATTGAACCAAATCAATACAGGCCAAACTAATGTGGTACTTTATCATATTGATGATTTTTGATAAGACTAAAAGACTAAAAAAGCTTAAAATAAAAATAAAATAAAAAAAAAGATTTTTAAAAAAATGCTTTTATTTAAATTGAACTAAAAAGAGATAAATAAGAAAGAAATAATTTAATTGTTCTTGTTAAAATTTTTTTAATATTTATGACTTAAAATAAAAGCGTGGGGCGCTTCGAAGTGATTCCGAGGCTCGCGCCCCACGCTTTTATTTTAAGTCATAAATATTAAAAAATTTTAACAAGAACAATTAAATTATTTCTTTCTTATTTATCTCTTTTTAGTTCAATTTAAATAAAAGCATTTTTTTAAAAATCTTTTTTTTTATTCGAAAATAAATTTATTTTTAATGAAAAATTTTAAAAACTAATACTTAAAAGTTTGATTTGTATTTATATTCTGGCAAACAAGTACAGAATGCGCCTTTAAATTACCGAAATAAAGAAAAAATTGCGTGCTGTGCGACCAGTCACACCAGATTACTCCCCCGAGAAACACCTCTGGATCCGCCCTTGATTAATATACAGAAAATATTGAATAAATATCAAAAATTCAATACGGATTGGACGAGATTTTTCCTGTGCAACTATCACTCCAGTATTTGAAACAAATTAAATTTTTCGTGAGCAGTTTTTTTTTTTTTTTTTTTTTTTTTTTTAATTTAAGGTCTTTTTCGGCATCTAAGGTGATTTAGACCCCATCCCTATTAAGTTCAAATGATTAGTAGCCAATTCAAATTAAATAAATTTTTCTCGCTTGGGACGGGACGCGAACGCGGGACCTTAGGCACGAGAAGCTAATGTCTTCTCTCTGAGCCACGGGTCTCCCGCGCAAAATAATAGGTCGATACGCGTATAGAGGGCGCTAAACTTATAAACAATTTTTAACCTGGAGCTGCCCCATCTTGATTGTATGATCTGTGGTCCGAGCCACCTCGAGGGGGGTCCAGGGGGGGGCTAGTCATATATTCCATTAGACGCCTTATACTGCCCTATTAGTCGGGGTGGGGGGGGGGAGAAATAATCCTAAACCCCCCCCCATCAAAAATTTCTGGCTACGCCTATGGTTATGATTCTTGGCACCCAACAAGCTATAATTACAACATTGTAAGATTATAAAGATTTCACCATTTATTTTTTTCCTAACATTCTATTTTACTGTCCATATCTCGAAACTAATTTTTTGTGGCTTATGACTAACTTCCACTAAGCCCTTCAATTTGTAAATTTTAAAATTTTATGAGATTCTAGCAGATGGTGTAAATATTTGTAATAAATTCTGATGAAAAGTGCATAATTACCTCTATTTGGGATGAAGTGAGTGCAAAGAGACTATTGAATGTATCGGGTATATAATTTTTACTCAGCTAAAAAAAAAAAAAAAATTAATTAAAAAAAGATTCAATATATATTTGATAATAAAATGTTATAATGTTTGTTACTTGGAATAGAGATTTAACATAATGGAGTCTATTCAATAACTTATTATTAGGATCTCCTGGCATTAGCTCCACATAATCCAGTTTTTTGCTGACCATAGCACGTAAATTGGTCCAGTATTTTGTGTTTTCATCTTTATTTTCGATGGGTTTTAAACTTTTAGAGCGTTTTCTTCCCATTTTGATGAAAAAATGATAATTTTATATGAGTAAATGTGAAATAATTATAAATGAAAAGAAATTGTAAGCTGATTAAAGGTCTATGAGAAAGTCGAGAGAGAGGAAATTAATTTAAAATTTGATAAAATAGAAAATGGCATTTGTGGTTTTTTTATGAACAGGGCGGAAAATTCAAAAATTTTTAGATTATTTATATAATTACTAAAACCGATGATAAAGCCGTAAACGAAATTTTTGCCGCCTTCCCTAAAAAAAAAGAAAAAAATTCTTACCGTTAAAATCATTTTACCTTTTTTTGGGGGAAACTAAATTTTTCCTCTTCCCGTGAAAATCTTAATACCTTATTTGGGAGGAATCGAATTTTTTCCGCCTTGCGGGTAATTTTTTACCTCCCTGTTTTTTACCCTTCCGTCAAAATCAGTTTAGCTTTTTGCCCGCGGGGGGACCCGCCAAGGCTTAGGGTGGTAAAGTGGCTGACTACTTTATTAAGTCCCACCAAGGGCGGATACAAGGGGGGGAGTAAAGGGGGTAATTACCCCCCCCCCCTCCCCGAAATTAAAAAAAAAAATATTTTTTTTTCGAAAAAAAATTTTATTTTTAGTGTAAAATTTTAAAAATTAATACTTAAAAATTTGATTTGTATTTATATTCTGGCAAACAAGTACAGAATGCGCCTTTAAATTATCGAAATTAAGAAAAAATAGTGTGCTGTGGGACGAGTCACACCAGATTACCCCCCCCCCCCCCCCGAGAAACACCTCTGGATCCGCCCTTGAGTCCCACCCCTTACGTTTTCTACTTGTGATTATTTCATTGGTTTTATAAAAGAAAATGAAAATCTTTATTGGAAATTTTCTAGGTTTGAACCATAAAAGTTTGGATTAAAAAATATATAAAATAGATATAATATAATATAAATAATCACAAGTAGAAAACGCATGGGTGGGACTGAATATTGTCCCTCACTGAACATTTTTGCCAGTTAAAATATATTTACACAGTGATCTTAGTTTTTAATTAAAAGAAAGAAATAATTTTTTATTTATTAATCCCGCCAACTTAGTTAAAAATTTTGATAAATAAAAATGTTATTTTCCTACATTTATCTAAAAAAATATTTTATTTAAGTAGTAAACTTAATTAATATTTTATTGATATCAACTTTGTGATTTATATTAAGGCTTTTATTGTTATTGTATAAAATTTCAAAACTTACTTTAACAAGTAATTGAACAAACCTTTACTCACTCGGCTGATTTAAATAAAAATTATTTCTTTCTTTTAATTAAAAAGCGATATGTATTTTATTTAAATAGTAAAATAAATAAATGTTTAATATTTTATTTGAAATTAATAGAAAAAATGTTTTGATTTTTTAGGTATATTTTAGCAAGTACTTGAACCAACTTTTATAAGCGAACTCGCCTCTGATTTCCACGTAGTTTCCACGTCTGTGCGTGTCTGTGTGCTTCCAATGGCTTCTTATCACCTGTCAATTTCAGCTAATAATTATCTCAATTTTATAAGGTATTTATTATTTAATTTGCATTTCTTTCTCTTTTTTGTTTGAATTAGATATTTTCTACTAATTTAATTTGTAAATTAAATTTCATTGCCACTTAAAATATATAGAAATTATTGTTGAATGTCATTTGCTCCAATTGGTTATGATTCGATTTTATTTTCTCTTTTATTTCCTATTTACGACTTTTTAAAGTTATTCCCTATTTTATTAATATATTTAAAATTGTTTAAGTGATTTATTAAATAATAGATAGGATTAGAAGGCCTTGTTCAGTTCGTTGAATAAAACAAAATATATTTTGTTTTATTCAACGGCTAAATTAATCATCTATTGGTAAATTACAGTCTGGGTGAGTGCAACTTTATTAAATAATAAATTTTAATCGTTTATTAATATTTTCATCCTTTGTCAAATGGGTGCATTCCCAAAACAAAATATAACTTAGGTAAGAGAAAAAAAAATTTTTTGAATTCAACCAAAAGACGGTCACGTTAAGAAGCCACCGGCTGTGTAGAAGACACAGCCAACACCTATTTTTTTTATCGCCCAAATATCACTTTCATAAGATGAATCAAATAATTATTCTGCAAATATAAATATTTCAATATTAGGATTAGGATTAAAAAGAATAATTGTGAAAGGATTAAGGGATAAATAAAACAATGATTTAATAAAATAATCTTTATTGAATATTTAATGATTGAATAGGATAAAAAATAATAGCTAAATATTTCTTTGTTTCAGAAGAGAGACCTTAGAAAAAAACATCCATGTTCGTCATCATTATTGTCAAATACGCAATTGGAAATTATTTTTAATTGTGAGCTGATCAACAAGAAAGCAGGCAAAGCAAAGCAAGTCTTTTAGTTGGATTCATCTCTGTGCAAAAATCATTTCTTCTATTGCGATTCTACGAGTATTAGAGAGAATAAAAGGGCACACACCCCTCATCTCACTCCAATGAAAAGGTATTTATAATTTGCATATTTCATTTTCATAAAGGGTTAACATTTTATTTTTCTACATTTATCAAATTATCCTTTTTTTAATGATGAATCCAGGGGGTGATAAGGGTGTACATTAGGCTTGATAAGGGGTGTACATTAGGGTGGTTTTTAGCTATAGGTATGGTTTTCTGAAAGTTTAAAATTTGCTGCTCCCAACCCCTAATGCTGTTCCAACAAATAAAAGGGGTGTGCAAAATTTCAACTCAATGGACAACTTATAGGGGTCCACAAACGCCTTGAATTTGCAACATAGGGTATACAAAAAGATCGAAAAAGATCCCGGTAATAAAAAATTTTTTTCGAATATATCTCTAGAAAACTTTTATCTCTCGTCAATGATAAAAATAATAACTGTGATTAACATTTCGTTTTAAAACTATATTATTATTTTTAATAATGTTAACAGAGGGTGGTAAGGTGTGTACGTTTTCCATTCTAATTAAAATATTATTATCATTTTTTATTTTTTTGTAAACTCTCCCTTTCTACAAGCAAAGGAAAAAATAATAATTTTTATTTTTTACAGGGGTGTCTATTGCTAGAGGTCGTCTTCTCCCTTCATCATCGTCCTTCCCGCTGAAGCAACCCCATCACAGCGCACTTCGAGCCTCCCTCAATAGGTGAGTTCTGACAATCAAATTTTTTCATTTTATAATTTCATATCACAAATGATAATTTCATTTTCCTGGGATTCTCTCTATTTTAATATCTCGAGTACAACAACCCCCCTCATTTTATAAAATTTGAATATCATTTAAATTTATAAAATTCTCCCTCTCTCTTTTTGTGGTGTGAGTTTATCGGGAATGTCCCTTTGCTTCACAAGCATAGGAAGTATTTTATTAAATAGAGGGTAGGTTTTAGGGGTGGGTAATTGAGGAGACTCTTTTAATAGTTTTTAATGGATTTGTAGTTCAACCACTTTGAAAATAAGGGGTAGCGAGAACCAATATAGATTAGCGAGACCAAGATATCTTGATTAATAACTAAATAAATATTACAGCTAGGAAATTGAAACATGGCCAAAATATTTTTCCAAAAGCACAAAATTAAGGGTAAAAAATTAGCACTTGTAGTTCAACCCCTTTGTGAATACGAGGGTGCGAGAACCGTAATAGATTAGCCAGTCGGAGATTTTTTGATTAATAACTAAATAAACATTAAAGCGAGGAAATTGAAACATGGTCAAAATATATATGCAAATGCAAATAATTAAGGGTAAAAAATTTCGATTTTTAGTTCAACCCCTTTGAGAATAAGAGGGTGCGAGACCCGTATTTAGATTAGCGAGTCGAAGATGTTTTGATTAATAACTAAATAAATACAGTGGCTGATCCAGAGGTGTTTCTCGGGGGAGGGGTAATCTGGAGTGACTGGTCGCACAGCACACATTTTTTTCTTCATTTCGGCAATTTAAAGGCGCATTCTGTAAATAA
>JAKCPI010027433.1:0-19044 GCA_023213315.1 Euborellia annulipes
GGCGGCCGCTATCCAATGCAAAATGTTATTTCTGCGGCTACAATAGGCATCCATCTTGACGCGATAATATCCAGCACGCGATGCTACTTGCAATTTCTGCAAGAAAAACAGGCCATTTCGCAAAAGTTTGCAAATCTAACTCGAAACGATGTTCGTTACCTCCAAAGAAACTAAACAAGTCTCGTCGGTTCTTGCAAATTGTTTTCCCGAGGGAATCATCTATGCCCATCGAAGGCTCTGGTGATTGCAGAAATAAATGGAACCAAAGTTGAGGCCCTCATTCATACAGGGAGCTCCGTCAGCTTCATTGATAAATTCCTGTCCTCAAAAACTCGGATTAAAGAAGATTACTCCTAATCCCTCCAGAAAAAATCTCAATGGCATCAACTAGTATGAAATCTGAAACCAGTGGTCATGTGAAGTTAATCTGAGATTATTAAATAACTTATATGAGAGAGTAACTTTCTCAGTTTTACCAAGCCTTTGTGCGGATATAATAATTGGCCATGACTTATTGAGGAAACATTCAAGTTTAGAAATAGAATTTAGCGGAGTTAACGCTCCGCTCAAAATATGCGGATTAATCATGGCAAATGTTAAAGCTGTTTCCCTTTTTGAACATCTTGATCCTAATACTAACTCCAATCTCAGTAAAATCTCGGCGTTATTCAGATAGTGATTTAAAAAGTCATCGAGGCTGAAACACAGTAGCTTTTAAAAGAAGGGTATAATTGAACTATCCCAATCTCCATGGAGAGCTCAAGCAGTTGTAGTTTCGAATGAGAATCATAAGCGAAGTGAATGTGTATTGATTATTCTAGAACTATAAGCAGATTTATAACTCTTAGGGCCGGTTGCTTCATCCTGGGTGAGTTTGTTAGCCCCGGGCTAAATGGCTTTTTTTTGTAATGCAGAAACCCTCTTCCGGGGGAACAAATCATGTTCTGTTTGTGAAGTTTGCAACTCCATTAAGGCATCTTATAAAAATTATTAAAAATAAAAATTGATATTATCACCCATAATTTAAATAAATATTATTAATATACATTTAAATATAAGAATTTAATTTTTTTTTGCTAAAATTTGAAAATTTTCAAAAAAATAAACAAGATTTATTAGTTTTCACATAACAATTAGTCAATTGTTCCAATCTTCACAACTATTTTGACAAATTGCCAGCTGTGTGGCTCAAATAAAGATAATTTCAAAAGAAATATACCTTTTATTTTCACCTAACAAGAAGTAATATCAACTGAAAACATTCATATAAATATTTAATATCAATTTGCATTCAATTTGAAAACAAATAGTTTTATTAACAAGACATGTGCAATGCCTTAGATGAAGTTAGGAGAATATTCAACAACTTGCAATATATCCTGGATATACGAGTATAATCCTGATTGACATAAAATGAATAATAACAAAAAAACGGTAGATTCCATATTGCATTTATATTATTTTTTACATTTATATTGGTGAAGTTAGGATGCTTGAGTTCATAATACATGTTCGTACGTGTCAACCCAGGGCTAAATCTTAGCCCCACCTTTGAGCCTGGGCTAACTTTAGCCCGGACCTTGGCTCAATTCCCCATATATCTATATGAAATTACTCAAAAGTGAGGTTAACTCAGGGCTAAATATGGCGACGAGATCTGATGCAAGCGGGCCCTAGCCTATAACATATTTTATAAAATATACAACATTTCATCATTTTATTGATAAAATAAGTAGAATATAAGGTAAAATAACAAATATATGTACTTCTAGAATACTTCTTTTAGCAATAAAATGATGAAATATCGTATATTTTACTATAAAAATAAAACTGAAGTGGGTTTCTGCACTACAAAAAAAGTCGGGGCTAACAAGCTCACCCAGGATGAAGCAACCGGCCCTTAGATGCGTATCCTCTTCCTCGTATTGAAGATATTGTAAATAAAGTCGCTAGGTATAATGTGTTTAGCACTATAGATTTAAAAAATCTGCCTATCATCTGATCCCGATAAAAGAGAAAGACAAAATTTATACAGCTTTTGAGGCTTGTGGCAAATTATTTCAATTTAAGAGAATCCCATTTGGTGTCACAAACGGAGTCGCCGTTTTTCAGAGAGCACTCGATGAAATAATTCATGATGAAAAACTTAAGGATACCTTTACTTACCTGGATGATACTACTATCTGCGGGAAAAATCAAGAAGAACACGATGAAAACTTAAGAAGATTTATTTTAGCTGCAAACAAATATAATTTAACAGTTAATAATGAAAAGAGTTCTTTTTCGATGAGAAGTTTTATAGTTCTTAAGAGAGATGGATTAAATTGTATCATCTGTCAAAGTTCCTCAGCATAAATCGTTATTTTTTTTTTTTTTGCTAAAAATAATTTTTGTCCCTCAATGCATTGATTTCTTTAATAGAGACCATTTGAATCGGATACATAATGTAGGATTAAAATAAAATCTAAAAAAATTTATTTCTGAAAATTTTCAATTTCAAATCGTCAATAACTTTTTTACACTCAATTTTTCGACAAAAACTCTTAAAATGTAAATTCTAGAGAATTTAATTCTCTTGCTAATGGATATAGAAATTATTAAATTCGATCAACTACACCACTAAATATTAGCGATTTTCTAATTAGGTTATTCCAGTTTTATATTTTTTTAAAACACTTGACGTTTGTTACTTTTTGACCAAATTTTGGGCAATTTTCTGTTATAGGGGGTTTCATGATTTTAATTCTAGTTCTTATCAGGGTTTTCTTATAGTGCGAAAAGTAAGAATAAATTAATTTTAATTCTTTTGTTGATAAGTTTTTCATTTAATTTACGCATAAACTTAGTTTTTTTTTTTACAAAAACAACCTGAGAAAAGTAAAATGAGTCCATTTACTAAAGAAATGTTGATAAATTTAAACTTTTCATGTGAAGGCTCAAAGGCTGCAGAGATAAATAAATGTCCTTAAGAAAAAAAAAAAATAAAAAAAAAAAAGGTTCATAATCAACGAACCCCTTTTCCTTTGCTCTCTTTTTGCTTTTGTTTTTTTTAATGAGATTAGCAACCCTTAAAAATATGTTTTATTTTAATTGGCTTTTACGAGTTATTTTATGACAAAGAATCTCTTCTTATCACAAAGAATGAGAAATTTTATAAAATTTATCACTTAGAGAATTGACATTAGAGAGGGTAGAAATGGGACAAAAGGAGAGAGCTGCTGTCGACGTTAGATAGCAAGTAAACACAAACTAAAAATTTGCCTCCAACAGTTTCGGGTTCCGTCAAGAGCAGATGATCATCAAATACATTCTTCTCTTAAGTTAAATACATGACATGTACTACAAGATTTATACAATACTAGTCGCAAGCCCGCCTTCGGCGGGCTTTCTGCCTAGCCAGGGGGCTGCGCCCCTGGACTCCTTGCTCGCCTTCGGCGAGCAAGTTTATTCCCAATTTGGGATATTTCTTGTTGCAATGCAAGTGTTAAGATGTTAAGGAAGGATCATATATTCAAGCGAAGGAGGGTACCGATTGGGAACAGCACAAAAGGGTCTGTTTATGACTGTTTAAAGGGTCAGCCATATGCGTGCTCTCTTCTCCCTGACTGCTGCGTAGCGCCTCTCACAGCGCCTAGTCGTATAAGGAGAAAGCTGGTAACAGAGCAAAAAGGTCGCCCTCTATTTTTTCAACCCAACTTTTGTGTTCCCATATTGAAGAAATTTGATTATAATTAATTTTCCAAAACATTTAAGAGATTCAAATTATTACTACGTTACTCCCAGAGCCATGTACTATATGTGTACTTAATTTCAAAAGGATTCATTGAAAATTGTGGATTTCTATAGAACATATACATACATATTTACATACATACATACAATTTTTCCATTTCATTTTTATATATATAGATAGATTGTAAGGCAAAAATGGTGAGGGCTGAGTGCAGGGCCGGATCTAGGGGGGGGGGGGGGCAGAGGGTGCAGAGCCCCGGGCGGCAATTAAAGAAAGATTTACTAAAAAAAAAGGTAAAATGATATGAGTTTTGTATAAAAAATTTTAAGGAGGGGGCGGCAAATTAAATTTTGCCCCCCCCCCCCTAAAAAATCTCGTAGCCCTGGCTGAATGACATCAAGTCACAGCCGGAAAATAAAGAATTAAAAAAAATCTAGTGTGACTGGACACTTACCTTTGGTAAAAGAATATTATGTACTGTGCGTGTCACACCAGATTTTTTGTGTCGTGATATATTTAGTTTCCGCCAATATATTAGGATTCAAGATATCACATTTATAAACATGGGAAAATATTTATATTTTGTTATCATGGCAATTATTTCTCGTATCTTTCCTAAGAAGTACAAGAGTAAAGTGGCCTTCAAACAATTTTGAGAGCAAAATGAGAATATACATTGGAAAGAGCATCAAAAAAAATAATTATTTTTTGAATTTTAATCAAAATCGTTAAAGCGAATTTTGAGAAAATTGAAAAAAAAAAAACTGGAAAAGTACATCAGTAAAGTACTAGTACTTTTTGGCCGATTTTATTTAAATGCTTATTTTCACGCCTCTGGTGGGTATCTAACTTAAATATAAAATTTCAGCCTCATAGCTGAATTCCTTCATGCTTTAAATTGAACCAGACAGACAGATAGATAGACAGACCATGTCGCGAAAACCACTTTTTTTGGATTCAGAGGACCTCAAAACGTGTATATCCATCAAAATCTTGACATCGAATTTTTGACATGAATCCAATACTTTCTCTCTATATATATATTACATATATACATACAGGTAAGAGAAAGTAAAAAGATTAAAATATAAATCGGATAAAGATATTTTGCTATCAGACTGACAAAGATCCATCCATCCACCCCCACACACACCACACACACACACACACACACACACACACACACACACACACACACCCTTTGCCTCTTGCCTCTTTTCCACTCTCTTTCCCTTTAAAAAGCTTTTCAAACATCCAATATCTACAAAGGTTGAAGGGTAACAACTCAATTCAAGAGGAAACATTCAAATTATCCTCTATTTAAGAAGATATTATTATAAATATTTTTGAAATATTTATTTATTAATTTTGCAATTCTTTGAACGTTTCTCAATATATTAATTTATTCACGAAATGTTAGTTACACCCATAGGCGCCGGAGCTGGGGGGGAGAGGGCAAGGGTACATTCCCCCCCCCGGGCATCCTATAGGAGGAGCAGAGGGGGGCAATATGTCTTCTTTTATTTCATTTATTTTTAAAATGATACATTTTTACTTTCTCTTACCTATGTATATATGTAATATATATATAGAGAGAAAGTATTGGTTTCATGTCAAAAATTCGATGTCGAGATTTTGATGGATATATACGTTTTGAGGTCCCCCTGAATCCAAAAAAGTGATTTTCGCGACATGGTCTGTCTGTGTGTGTGTCTGTGTGTGTGTGTGTGTGTGTGTCTGTGTGTGTGTGTTCAATTTTAAGCATGAAGGAATTGAGCTACGAGGTTGAAATTTTATATTTAAGTTAAACACCCCCCGGGATCGGAAAAATAAGCTTTTAATCAAAATCGGCCAAAGAGTACTAGTACTTTACTGATGTACTTTTTCAGTTTTTTTCGATTTTCTCAAAATTCGCTCTAACGATTTTGATTAAAATTCAAAAATCAATTATTTTTTAGATGCTCTTTCAAATGTATATTCTCGTTTTGCTCTCAAAATTGTTTGAAGCACACTTTACTCTTGTGCTTCATAGAGAAGATAGGAGAAATGGTTGCCATGGTAACAAAATATAAATATTTTCCCATGTTTATAAATTTGACATCTTTAATTCTAATATATTGGCGGAAACTAAATTTTTGTCGACACAAAAAATCTGGTGTGACAAGCACAGAACACAACTTTCGATTACCGAAGGTAAGAGAAAGTTGTGTGCTGTGCGACAGTCACACCAGATTTTTACTTTTGAAAAATAAAATCTTCAAAATTAAAAAAAAATTAAAAGAGTAAGAAATTCATTTTTTTTTCAAATTTTTTCCAAAAATTTTTGATAAAATCACAAGCAAATTTTTTAAAATTTTAATTTTATTAAAATTGTGATTTTATTTAAAATTTTTTAAAGTTTCATAATAGATTTGTTTTTGTTTTATACTATTTGAACATATTAAATTATTTTAATTTTTGTAAAAAAATATTTTTTTGCCCCCCCCCCCCTGATTCAAATTCGTTCCGGCGCCCCTGGTTACATCGAATAAAAAACATCTTCAGATTAAAAGAAAGATCTAATATAAATATTATTATTTACTAGCCCCGTCGCCCGCCTTAGCGTCTAAAAGGGGGCTTCGCCCCCTGGACCTCCCTCCAGCTGGCTCGGGCCTCGCCTGCGGCTGAACCTCACCTTTTCTTAATTATAAGAAGAAAATTTTTTTTTTCAACATTCACACTTTTTTCCCATTCACACTCACATACACACAGTCTTTTCGGCAACTTAAGTCATATAAGACTTTAAACGATAACCGTTATTATGAAATATTGGGGTCTTATTTAAGCCATTTGGTATCCAAATGGCTCCTAAAATTACGGGCCCTAGGCACGTTCCTAGGTTACCTAGGCCTTAGTTCCCGTAGTTAGGACGATTCGTCCTCGGAGCAGTAAATAGAGTTTTCAAGAAAATATAAATTGGTAAAAACGTTGCTACACTGCCATGTCAACTAACCTGTCAACTTGACATCATCCTTGTCCTGATGAAGAGTGCGATTGGCACTCGAAACGTCGACAAAAAAATAAAAAAATGTTTATTTTATTTTTCGCCTTGGCTGCCCTTATGTCACATCCTCATATGTAGCCTACTTTTTCAATTTTATTTCCATTTTCTCAAAATACTCCCCACCAAAATTGTTTAAAATTCAAAAATCAGTTATTTTTTAAACGCTCTTTAAAATGTATATTCTCATTTTGCTCTAAAAGTGTTTTGAAGGACACTTTACTCTTCATAGAAAAGATTTCAGATTTTTCAAATTCATTTTCCGGCTCTTGCTTCCAAAGAGCCAATGTTAAATCCTCATATGGGGATTTGTATGTGAATTTCGATTCAAAAGGGGTCCCCTTTGGAACTTTTTACACATTTAAAAAAAATTCTCATTTCTTATGAAATATTGTATTTATTTAGGATACTCTATTGTGTATAAAATATCCAGATATGAGATTAAAATTTTGAAAAATAACCATAGTTTATTTCAAGCAGTCAACATTTAAAATACACGAGCCTATGGAAATTTTGAAGAGCCACAAATAACACTAGTCGACAAGGTTTTTTTCACAAGATATCTGATTAGTGAACCTAGTGCATTTTTCACCCTGAATTCAGATATGTAGTTAGAATTTTTCCATCAGGCACAGTTTTAGAGATATAGAGCAAAATAGATTTTAGTCGAAAATGGGCTCTAAAACGGCTTTTATTTAGAATGTTCAAATTATTTTTTACGCCGCACCCCGTCAAATTATGCAGATAGTTAGAATACATATAAATTTTAAGTTTCATCCCAATCGGAGGTCATTTAGACGTGCTAAAAACGGCTTAAAGTTTTCAAAAATCGAAATTTTCAAGATTTTTTGCTTTGGTCACCCCTAATACAATTTTAGATACCCCTGAATGCAAAACACATATATGTACGATATTCTATAGTTCTTTGGCTTTCTAAAAATCATACATTCATAAAAATCTGCTAATTATTAACGAAATTATTAACAAAAACGTCAGCAAAGAAAAAACACAAGTACACTCACTGGAAGAAAAAAATGGACTTCAATTGAATTAAAAACGAACCCTATCTACGAGAAGCAATGTATCCTCTTGGAGCATAGGCTTACAGGCACTAACTTTATTATATATTATTAAAAAAAATATTTTTTTTGAATCTGATCCCCTTTATTTATACTTCTAAAAGAACAAGAGGTCCATTTTTTTTCGTCCAGTGAGTATACTTGTGTTTTTTCTTTGCTCATGTTTTTGTTAATAATTTCGTTAATAATTAACAGATTTTTACGAATGAATGATGTTTGAGAAAGCCAAAGAACTATAGAATATCGTAAATATATGTTTTTTTCATTCAGGGATATCTAAAATTGTATTAGGGGTGACCAAAGCAAAAAAATCTTGAAAATTTCGATTTTTTAAAACTTTAAGCCGTTTGCGGCACGTCTAAATGACCTCCGATTGGGATGAAACTTAAAATTTATATGTATTCTAACTATCTGCATAATTTGACGGGGTGCGGCGTTAAAAATAATTTGAACATTCTAAATAAAAGCCGTTTTAGAGCCCATTTTCGACTAAAATCTATTTTGCTCTATATCTCTAAAACTGTGCCTGATGGAAAAATTCTAACTACATATCTGAATTCAGGGTGGAAAATACTTCTAGAATTTCATATCTTCATTCTTGTGAAAGAAAAAAGTTCATTTTTGTCGACTAGTGTAATCCTTCAACGAGCCGCATGTGGCTGGCGAGCCGCAGGTTGGCCACCCCTGGTACCCCAAGTATCGGTATCACAATGACCAAGAACCCAGCTTCTTTACGAAGCCCTTCACTTATTTGGTCCCTAAATGAATGCTGATACCGGGCTCTCTGTTGATATAGCCTATATGTAGCTATATGTATATTGTCTGCCCCCCCCCCCCCCCCTACTGAGAAAAAGCTGGCGCCGTCACTGTTTATAGTTTTTATATTCAAATTAGTTTGAGCATAACTGGATCTTGAAATATTAATATTACATTTTGAAACAAAAAATATATTTTTTGTTGTTGTTTACAAGCCTTCCACCAATGAATTAGCACTTGTTCTAATTTCTTGCATTAAATTTTAGAAATCATAAATCTCATTCTCTAGTGCCTTCCTTGTTTTACTCGCCTATCTCCGTTAAAGGAGCTATTCTAGTAGTTGAAGAGGGATCCTTCACCAGAGTGTAGGTGAACCCTACTTCAACTGTCCCTCTTTCCCACCCCCAAATATATTGCTCAAGTGGTGGTGGTGGTGGTGGTCAAAAAGTACCATTTTTATTTTCTCTCATCTATATTGTTATAATATATTTATAAAATATAATAAAAGGCTCAGGAAAAATAGGAGCCATACTAACAAAATATAAACATTTTTCTAAAATTTATTAGAACTTTTATTGGAGACCCCGGGCTTGGTGTAGTTGGTAGCGTGCCTACCTTCTATCCCGAACGTCGCGGGTTCGGACCCCAGGCAGTCCGTTGATTTTATTTAAGCCATTTGGATACCAAAAAAATAAAAAAAAAATAAAACTTTTACTGGAGTCAAAGTGGTGAAAAAGACTTTAAAATTTTTTTTTTTTTTTAACCCTTTTCTGCTACAGAGGCCATTTAGGGGTTATTTATTTATTATAAATTTTTAATATACAATGTACCGATGGCTGCCGGGGGGCGTTCCACACGCTGGTTGCTCGGGGTCACCAATCCCGAACTTTCGCCGTGCTTAGCATCACTTAACTTCAACGATTGTGGTGACTGTTGATCCGTTGCCAGGCCCCCCGGCGACTTTAAAAAAATGATATGCATTTAGTCACACAATATTTTGTATTCATTTCCGCTCTATTGTTGAAGTTTCTTTGAAAATCTTATTCATAAACTAAATTTTTTTTTATATATTCTCTGTTTAAAAATAAAATATCTATCTATACAAGGTCTTTAAATACACAGGTTGGCCAGAAACTAGTAAACAAACAATTTTCAGGTCACAGTTTTTGATTGGTCCACGTCATGAAGCTCCTCCTTGCTTATACTTTTCTATTTGGCAGCTTTGTTGACTGTTGATAACCTAGTTCACATTCATTTTGTTTTATTTGCAAATTGTATAGTTTCTGACTAAACTAATTGAGAATCTGGTATTGACACTGTTTTATTAATAATATGCCGTGTTTACATTTTTATAAATTGATTGTTTAGAACGATTTTTTACAAAAGGAGGAGCTCCATGACGTCACTCTCTTGAAATGGAAAAAATGTAAACAAACCGAGTTTGACCCCCCCTGTATCTATATATATTTATAAAATAATAATTATTATTAAAACAATATTAATTAAAAAAAAACTTGCCCCCGAGTTTGGCGTAGTAGGTAGCGTGCCTACCTCCTATACCAAACGTCGCGGGTTCGGACCCAGGCAGTCCGATGATTTTATTTAAGCCATTTGGATACCAGATGGCTTAAATAGAAATGCCTGAACCCCCAATATATATATTAATTACAACGGTTATCGTCTAAAGTCTTAAATGGCGTGAGTTGCCGAAAAGACTGTGTGAATGTGTGTGTGAGTGTGAATGAGAAAAAAGTGTGAATGTTTTTTTAATTAATAATTAATTAATAAAAAAAAAAACAAATATATTAAAAAATTAAATTTCAAATTTCCCACTTTATTTTATAATTAAAAAAAAAAATATTCTCAATTCTCATTTATAATTTGTTTTTTAATTTTTAATATTAAATAGATTATTATTTTAATAAATACAAATAAATAAATAAATAAATAAATAAAATCGTATAAAAATTGGATTGCCAATTTGATTAGCGTAGTCCTTCATCTCTCGAATATTCTCCTCTCTGCACCTCTCTGTCAAATCTATTTTCCCTCCACCAAATTATTTACTTTTATCGTTAATAAAATATTCCAAAGTTGATTTTTGTATCAGTGAATTTATTTATTAGTGATTAGTGAATGTTTTTTTATATAAATATGTGAGTGTGTGTGTGTCTTTCAACATCAATCTGGTGAAAATGCAGTCGATGTCATCTAACCTGCCGGGCAATCTTCAACAAAAACAAATTGTGAGTTTTCTCAATTAAATATTATTATTAATAGATACAAAACTAAAATAAAATTGTATAATTCCCGTGTCCACTAAAATTTTTGACATTTCCATTCTATTATTTTTTTATCTAATAATTTTTTTTTTTACTTGTTTTTTATTGATACAGGCATTCTATTTTTTTATTTAAAAGATAAATTTATTTTATAATAAAAACAAAAATAAGTTAAGATTAAATTCATGGAATAAGCTAGTTGTTATTTTATAGAAATGACATTTACATTCATTCCACGGATTCCTTTAAATAAATTTTAATATCACATTACAATTCTAAATTGCATTTGATTGAAACTTTGTTTGGTGAATTTTAAGAAAAGGATTTGTCATTGAAGGTGTCACTTCGATTCACTTCAGGACCACAAATTTTTAAACTAATTTAGTACCAAAGCCGAGAGTTACTTAAAGTTGTATTAATTTTTATTTTTTTAGTCCAAGGGAACTAAACAGATTAGGAAAGTTAATATATTTATTTTTATGAATGACAGTCATAATATCAATATTATGATTGTCATCAGCAATTGCTGATTGCAGCTAATTTTACTTCTGTAGAGTATACTTTGTCCTACTCCTTTTTGCCCTGCTTTATTATTATTCAAATAGAGAGGACATCAAAAATTTTATTAATAAAGTTTTGATTAAATCAATAATAAGATTTTTTTTTATCAAGCAAAGATATATATATATATATACACCTCACTTCCTAAACTCAAAGTTAAATCACGGGGGCAACTTGGTCTTGGGAAGTAGATAGATTGAGGACCTAGTCACTACAAACATCACCATATATCAAAGGCAAACCACCCACTCAAATAGGAGAACCGAAACGTCGAGTGTCGTGTTTGATATAAAATGTTATATTGATTTAATCAAATTGAGACGGTAATATTTTCAATAGGAACGAGTGTCTTTCTATTGCAAAGAAATTTTGTTGTTGTAGGAGATTATTATTTTGATTCAGGATTTTTCTAAGCCTTCCATTTTGATAATGATCTCTGTGAAAATTTCATTTTGACATTTCAACTCGAAGGTGGTCAGGTCAAATGATCGTGATATTCCGTTATTATACAGTAAATATTTATAGATATTATGCTCACATTAAAAAAAATTTTTTTTCAATTTATAAATAAGGAAAACGAAATTTCCCTTATTATTTTTTTTTTTTTTAATTTATTGCGCATCGATTTTGAATTTTGGCCAATAAATTTTAATAAAAAATAAGAGAAATTTTGTTTTCCTATTTATAAATCTGTGTGAAGCTGAGACTATTCTATATATATATACATGTGAAGATAAGTTTTCTCGGGTTAAGTCGCGTGTGATGTTGAGATTTACTCGACGTTTCGGCTCTCCTTTTGGAGCCATTTTCAAGACCTGGGGACCAGCAAGACTGCGACCCCGTAAACAAACTACCTCAACAATTTCCCCCAACCCCATACTCTTGAAAATGGCTCCAAAAGGAGAGCCGAAACGTCGAGTAAATCTCAACATCACATGCGACTTAACCCGAGAAAACTTATCTTCGCATACATCCGGTCGCGGAAACCTTCCAGAATATATATATATATAAATATACTGTCCGTCTGTCTGTCTGACTTTATCCAATCCGAGCTACGGTCCTGGTCAAGGAAAAAAAATTTAATTATATAACAATTTTCATTATTTTTCTTTTGATTATTTAATTCTTTTAATTAATTGTTTTTAATTTTTCATAGAACAAGACAAAACTTATGGGCAAATTCTGGATTTCTGGGATGTTTTGCGCCTCCCCTTTTGAAAATTTTGGGACCCAAATATTTCTCCCGGACTCTCGATAACGTCCTGTAAAAGATCGTTTGAAAATTACGGGAAATTGATCAAACAGAGCGTGACAGACGGACGGACAGGTGACGGATACTCCGCTATTATATATATAGAAGAGATATATTTTTTTTTAAACACTCGCACATTTTCTCTTCCACTCCCATTCACACAGTCTTTTCGGCAACTTAGGCCATTTAAAACTTTTTACAATACCCGTTATTTGTAATTATAACAATTGGAGGTCCAGACATTCTTATTTAAGCCATTTGATATCCAAATGGCTGAAATAAAATCATCGGACTGCCTGAGATCCGAACCCTCGACCCTTTGTATACAAGACAGGCGCGCTACCAACTACACCAAGCCCGAGGACAAAGATAGATTTTTTATAAAACAAACAAAATTTTGTCGTTTCAACTTGGGGAAACATTAAGGGGAAAATAATCTATCAATTTGCGTGTTAACCCATTTATCCAAAAACGGAAAGTCCTGGTTCGAGTCCAGGGGGAAAAGGCGCTCGTTTTGCCCAATAAAAACACAAACTCATTTCTTTATTTTAAAAACTAACTCATAGGCCATGCTATATAATAATAAAATTTATTTCTAATCTTGGAACGTAGAAACTTGTGACAGCTCTAAGGATGGCCTCATTCGTCACAAAAGGGTGTGTGTCATGGCATATTCATCCCCCCTATTCAATGGTCTTTTACAATCTCACCATCCGTCCGTTCTCTCTCTCTCTCTCTCGTTCACTTAACTTTATTTGCAGAATGAAATTGAATTTTTTTTTTTTTTTCTTTCATCTTCATTATACTTTTTTTCTTCTCTTTTTTTTGTTCTTTTTCTTTAATGCGAGACTAATTTATTCGTTCGAGATCCAATCTTTGGTTACGCGATTTGTGCCATCCTTATAAAAGTTTTGTGGTTTTTTTTTTTTTCTCTCTCTCTCTTCTTCTTTCTCTTCTTCGTTTTTCACATACGATAAATCATTGAGGGAAATTGTGAGGGAGAGGAAGAGGGAATTAAATAGCGTGCAAAAGTCAAGAAGAGGCTTAATTAAAAGTAATATTCACAAAGATATAAAATGAGAATCTTCTTTTTTTTTTTTACTTAAAAAAAGATTAAACTTCAGAAGAGTTTTAGGAATCTATCTATAATATTTATAAATTAAAATTTCTTTATAAATATTAATTGGATCGAAATATTTGAACTTAAAAACAGTTGGACTGAAGATGGTGTAATAAATGCACCGGGACATTTCCAAATGATTGGTAAAAGCATTTGGCTGCGCCTCCATACATCCTTCCCTAAACACAGGCGTACCGAGACAGTTGGGGGCCTGGGACGTCACTAGAAGACGGGGGCTATATATATTTTGTACAGTGGGGGACAATATTAAGTCCCACCCAAGCGTTTTCTACTTGTGATTATTTCATTGTTTTTAAAAAAATATATATATTTTTTAATGGATCAAACGTAAAAAATTTCCAATAAATTTTCATTTTCTTTTATAAAAACAATGAAATAATCACAAGTAGAAAACGAATTGGTGGGAGTTAATATTGTCCCTCACTGTACAAGAGTTCAACGTGGAAAACCTTTTTTTTTAGGAAGACAAAATTTTTGCCGTTTTGCGGGAAAATTTTTACCCCGAGCTTTATTTTCCCACCATGCGGAACATTTTTTTTCCCCTCCTGTTGAAATTATTTTCCCTTTTTTTTTTGGGAAACGAAATTTTTCCGCCTCTCCGGAGCCTCTCAAAGACAAATATTTGTGGGCCTATGCCGATTTGGGGCCTGGGGCGGACCGCCCCGCCGCTTGCATCTTGAAACAGTGCTTTTGTTATTAATAAAACTTGGCTTAATTTGGGTTATTTGTATATTTAAAATACATCGTTTCGGTCATTCATTCTAATGTCAGGCGTCTTGTTTGAGATTGTATCTTAATTCATAACCATGTGACTAAATTTTTAATAATGTATGTATAGAGGCAGAGGCAGCCAAGAAATAATACTCTGCTTTAATAATTAGCCGGAACATTTCGGTGCTCCATCTTCAGTCCTTTAATTGGTGTATATATTGCTCAGATAAATGCCCCGAAACGTTGTATCTTTTTCTTAATACTAATAAATAAAAGACAGGCTGTCTGTCTGTGTGTGTTTGTAACTCATGGACACTGAAGCTGTCTATCTGTCTTTATCCAATCCGAGCCTCATCCCAGATCTTTCTAAGGAAATTATTATTATTTGAAATTCTTATCGGGATCCCCGTTTATTTACCCGAGGTGCTTAAGCGCTTGAAGACACACACTTTAAACCCAACCGGCCTCTGGGCGTAGCCAAAACGACTCCTTCTTCAGGACCTTATGGTTAACAATTAAAAAGTACATATCGTTGATTACATATATTTTAAAAGGATATTTATTTTAGTTGTGTGTTTTTTTTTTTTCCCCTACTTACCATAAGGCCCTGAAGAAGGAGTCGTTTTGGCTCCGAAACGTCGACTTATAGCGGATCGGAAGTAATCCAATTAAATTGCTTGATCATCAGCTCCGGATTTTATTTACTTGTTTATTTTAATTAATTGGCTTGCAAAAAAAAAATCAATGCTCTTTCCCATGGACACATTTTTTGCGCTTCCCCTTTTGAGAATTTGGGGACCCCGTCCTCTATAAGACTGCAAAATTTCCTTTCTAAATTACGTCAAGTTGATCAAACAGAGCGTGACAGACGGACACTCCACTATTATATATTGTTATTTCCCTATCCATATGAGGAATTTTATTTCCTATTTATTACATCACTCATGTGAATTTTCCAATAATTTTTCATACAATTCCTTCTTATTATCATATATTACATACAATAATAAGCCTGTTAAACATGAAAATGCTTTTTTTGTTGGACGATATTTTCATTTTGAAAACATTTTTTCTCTATTATTTGGTCCCAGTAGTGATAAATCAATAACGTCAAAAAGGCCGGGCATCTTTCTTTTCCATCCTACAAATTTTCAATCTATAAATCTTGTATTTTCCACTCGCTTGTACGTACGATCTTTGAGCGATTAATAAAATAGCCTTGCCGCCTTTATGCCTCTCCGTATGGGAGCGTTTTACGAGCTGCAAGACCCCCCACTCCCCGTTCGTTTCGGTTTGTTATTAACAGATTAAGGGCCAGGAGGAGGTGTCGTTAAATTAGAGATTTCTCTTCATATCTACGCTATTGTCAAGAGAGGATTTCATGTGTAACAAATTATGCAATTTTGGTACCAACCACTAAAGGGGGTTAATTTTCCCTAAATAATAATAAATTTCGTTGAATACGCTACTTTAAAATTTATCTAATATGTACAACTCATAATAAATAAATAAATACATAAATGGAATTGCAAAACTTTTCTTTTATATTTACCATTAAAGTTAGAATCCGGATTGGACCACATGAACCGCATGAATAACTTTCAAACATTGAATCGTCGTCTCGTCCCAAAAGATGTTAGTTATAGTTAAAGGAAGAAATATATAAAAGCGATTCATACTTTCATTTCACATGCTAGCGGGCTGTTTAGTCTAATTTCTGATGCAACGTCTATCTCTAAGCAAAAACTTTAACTTTTAAAAACATCGTTAGGTAATTCATTTTAACACTTCCTTGCCTCAAATTGCTATTTTGTAAGCAAAGACTTTAACGCCAAAGCGTTAACATTTAGTCAATAGTGTGAAAAATTAATGTCATGTCCAGAGGGTGTGTCTTTAATATTTTAACGCCGTATTTAATGCATAAAAATGGCGTCTTTAATCTAAAAAAGTAAGGTTATGATTTTGACAGCTTTGAAATAAAAGCGGCATTTTAACATCGCTGTTAAAACTTTGTTTAGAGAATAGCATTTTTTAACTCTGGTGTACTAGATTGAAAATAATAAAGTTAGTAATGCGCATGCGCGAGAGGTTATCGAAGGTTTAAAAAAAAACACGAACAAGCAGAAAACATAGCTATCTTCATATTAATCGTTTTAACACCTGGTGTTAAAAAATAAAATTTTAACTTTGCTGATAAAATTTGGTTTAGAGAATAGCAGTTTTAACGCTGATGTTATTACTTTACTTTTTAACACCTAATTTATGATGTTAAATAGACCTGTATATAAGTTAGTCTAGGGAGCTTAAGATATGCATACTTAAATTTTTCTTTGTATTTCTAAATAAAAGAGAAAGTACAGAGAGGAAAAATAAAATGTATTTTGATCGACATTTTAGGCCTAAATAGTACATTACTTTAGGACCAAAGATTTTTATTATGGCATTAGGTATTTAATATTTACAATGTTATTGCGGAAAAAGCAAGGAAATAGAACTTTTCCCACCCAAACATCGGATGCTATTAATAAAATATATTTTATATAATAAATATTCAATACCTAACAAAATGACATATGTGATGTTATATCAAAAATTTTTGATCCCGAAGAAGGGTTCAATTGGCATCCGAAATGTCGGACAAAATAAATTAAAAAATCTTATTTTTCCTGGTTACACTGCTGGTTTTCTATTTTCTTTTAACTACCACATAATTTTCATCTAACAAGACTGTGAATCTGTGTCAGTGGGCCAAGCGCCCCATGGCCAGGATCTTGGTGCAATAGATTGTCACGTAAAGGCTGGAGGTCCTGGGATCGACTCCCAGGGGCGCTTGGCCCACCAACAAAAAACAGATTCACAGTCTTTTTAAATATATCTATCACTTAGTTTAAGTCCGAGCGAGCTAATATCTTATTCAAATATATAAATCTCGAAAAATATTTAACCATAATTTTTATCTCCAAAACATTTCGATTTATATATTAAAACTGGTGTGAGCAACAACTTCCTCTTATCTTTAATAATCAAAAATTTTGTGTTGTGCTTTTGTGTGGACATATATTTAGAAAGTAAAAAATATTAGATATTAGAGATTAAAGCAATGAACGGAACTCATAGAAATTGCTTACTCTATATTATAAGCTTATAGACCGACATAAAATACATTTAATCTGACATTAAAATAAAAAATAAAAAAAAATCGAAATATGAATTTTCTTCTCAGAGGATATTGAACCTTTTATAATTTCCTACCCCCCCCCTTTACAATTTTTCCTCCCCTCTCTTAAAGTTCTTTTATCATCCAAACTTTAATAATCTTAAAAGATTGGATTGTTAAAAGTTGATCTCATTTTCAAACATTAAACATAATATTATGAAGAAAATTAAAGTTAAGTTTACAAACTTAAATTAATATTTAAGTTTATTAATTTTTCATTTATTATTCAATAAAAAAATAAGGATTGTTTCTAAAATTCAATAAACAATAAATGGGCTCTTTATACACTACGCGTCGAAAAAAAACGTAACACTTTGTTACTTCTTCAGAAGACCTGTTCTAATCTACCCAAATGATACTCTAATTTAAGAAACATTTAATATCAAGTAACTAACATTTCTAAATAAATTTAACACAAATACAAATAATTTTAATACAATTTAAATAAAAATGAAGAAAAATATGTCGATTTTCAATTTGAGGGACAAATCAACTTATTCTCGATATGTTTTGTTGGATATTATTTCAAAATTTTGTTTTTATAAGAATTTCCAATAAAATAGACAGAGAAAAACTGAAATGTAAAGATTATTTTTATAATTTTAGAAATTTAGCGTTAATAAAATAATTTCGACATCCCCCCCCCAACCCCATTCGAAAACCATAACATTATACAGGGGCGTATATAGAAATTTTTTTGGGGCCCAAACTCAAAAATTTTCTTGTCTGCGGAAATTTTTTGCCCTGCTGTTAAAATCATTTTACCTTTTTTTTAAGGAGGCTAAGTTTTGCGGAATTTTTCCCCCTTCCTGCGGCGGAAAAAATTTTATTTATTTGTGAACTAAATTTTTCCGTCACCGGAAAATTTTTTTAAATTTTTTTCCCGGACATTAAAATCATTTTGTTTTGCGGACCATTTGGAGCCCCTTTGTGAGTAGCGCCCGGGGCATGATGACCCCCTTGCCCCCATCTCGCTACGCCACTGGTTCATAACGTCCCCCCAGGTCTTCTGAAGAAGTAACAAAGTGTTACGTTTTTTTTTTTTACTCACAGAAGGCGCTATAAACGCTTATTTGTCAATTATTGATAAATTTCACATCTAGTTAACCTAATCATATGATTAAATAAGAGCCCAAATCGTTCGGTTCGGTTTAACAAGACATAACTAAGGGGTGAAATTAGCAATGGAAGCCTTGTTTATTATTTTTTTGAAAATTTGTTAAAAACATATTAGTTTTCATTAATCATTTTATTTTTAATAATCTATATATA
>JAKCPI010027434.1:0-15133 GCA_023213315.1 Euborellia annulipes
TAAAATTACATATTTTAACAATTTTTGGTGATCATTTGTTGTAATCCCTGATATTTAAAATACTACAATTTTTTTTAAGAAATTAAAATTTCAATAGCTATTTGGGAAAGTTGTTTGTTACTCTTCCAAAGGCCTTTTAAATATTTCTCTCTCATAACTTCTGAAAAAGAAGATGAAAAACAAGTAGGGAGAGAGTAAAAGGGGTAATTACCCCTCTCCCATCTCCTGAGATTTGAGAATTTTTTTTTTTTTTTTCGGAAAAAAATTTTATTTTTAATATAAAATTTTAAAAATTAATACTTAAAAATTTGATTTGTATATATATTCTGGTAAATGAGTACAGAATATCCCTTTAAATTACCGAAATTAAGAAAAAATTGTGTGTTATGCGACCAGTCACACCAGATTACCCCCGAGAAACTCCTCTTGATCCGCCCTTGGATACCTCTTTCATTTCAACATCCTAATTGTTCTTTATTTAAATTGGTAGCTCAGAACCGAAAGCAAGCTTTCCTTGTAATTTATCTAATTAAAATTATTATTAAGAATTTTATAGTAACATGTTTGCAAATTTATTAATAAAAACGTTATACCTGAATTTAGTTAATATAGTATTAAAGGTTTAATTAGTCATTAATAGAGACTAAAGTAAGATAATTGGACTCACAATTGTCAGTCGACAAGAGCGACTCGGTTCGTCTGGTAAGCAGGCCTTGGAGGTGACGACACGCGCCACATGCCACAACAACACCCTGTTGCTTGTCATTTGGGATCATCTCTCTACGAAGTAATTGCTCTTCTTCTTAATAATGTCCTCTTCAATGTCGAACTCTCCTAGAACAGTTTTCAGGTCAAATTACGTTAATTTTTTTTGTAAACAATATTGTCCAGTGGTGTAACTAGGAGGGATTGATCTAATTCGGCTCAAACCGATACAACGAGAGTATAAATACTGCAGAAAATAAAATTTCAAGGGGGAAAATATATAAAACTTTTTAAACCTAACACTATCTTAGACAAAAATTTAATTTATGATGATCTAATTTGATCCTTAAATATACAACAGAGAATAATGACAGGTAAATAAAAAATTCTAATTAGAATTTAACAAGAGACAAAAACAGAAAATTTCATACCACATCAGACATTGGTTAAAAATTTCTTTTCAAAATATTTATTTATTTCAAAAGAATAAGCCCTGAGATGCTCTAATTTCGCCAAAAAAATACAAGTAGGATACAGATACAGGAGAAACAAAAGTTTTCATAACATACTTTAATTACAAGAGGCGAAAACATGAAATTTACCAAACTTTTAGATAAAAAATAGAAAATATTTTTATTTCAACAGTATAAGTACTACGAAGAAGTAATTTGGTCCAGCAACGAGAGTATAAATACGAAGGAAAATAAAATTCCCAAGTGATTTTAATAACAAGAGACGAATACTTGAAATTTCCCAAATATATCGGTATCACTTTGTCTAACAAGTAAGACAAAAAATAGTATATCTTGATTTTTTTTTTAAACTCAACACCTTTGATGATCTATTTTGTTGGAGAAAGATACAACGAGGGTTTTATTACAGAAGAATATAATAATTCCCAAGAGATATTAATAACAAAATACGAAAACATTAAATTTTCCAAATATATTACTTTTTGACAAAAAATTAATATAGAAAATATTTATTTAGTTCAAAAGTTTAAGACTGACGATATTCTAATTTGGTCCATAAAGGTAGAGGTAGAGAACAGAATCAGTAGAATATAAAATTCTCATTAGATATTTAAAATACGACTAAAGATATATACTTTGGTGAGGGAGGGAAAAAAGTTACTAATTGTGACATGGTGGTTTCTCTAAGTGTGACATAACATTTTAAAGTTAAATTTATAAAATTGGGGAAGAACTTGTTTGACTCCAAAAAAGCCCAAAACTTGTATCCAATAGCATTATATAATTTGTTCCTGCATTAAATGAAGCGTCTTGGCAGCCAGAACAGATGATAAAACAGCTCTCAACTATCAGTGATCAGTGGTTATCTTTTCAGGCCTGAAGATAGAATGCTGAATCCCGATGATCATTGGACCAAAAGCCGGCTCACTTTTAACAATTTTATCTTTTCGGGCTGTTAATTAAATATCAATGGAATAAGAAGTTAGTTATAAGCATCAAAAAACGAAATAATAATAAGTACCTTAAAAATATTGTATTTGAGTAATTTTTATTCTTTTTGCTTCGACCACGTTTATCATCCTCAAATTCATGCTGTGAATAGCTAATTCATTCTCATCTTTTTCTTTCTTTTCAAATCTGCATAGACAATTATTAATATGATGAAGTGAGAAGAATGGTAAATTAAAAAAACAGTTGAGATAATTCAAAATAACTGAGTATTTCTTTCAAACTGTTTTTAAATATCAATGCAGTTGAATTATACACAAAGCTGGTCCTCATGTATTCAATATTTAATAATAAATACAATTTAATAGTTGATAAATAATCTTTTTTAGGTCAGAATAAATTTTTTAAGTACTATGTTTTATTATTAGCCTAAGTGTCACTAGTTTAGATTATATTTTTAAGGTCATATTATGTTTTTGGGCATTTAATATTATTTTTTGGAAAATAATAAATGAATATTAACAAATGACAAAGAAATTATAAGTATTTTTTGATTGACTTTAAGTCAACCAAATTCTCTGGTGATGGGATCATCAACCCATAAAAACAAATTATATAAAATTAAAAGGAAGATGTAATTATGAAATAAACTATTTAATTGAAATCAAATAAATGAAAAAATGCCTACCTTTGGTTTGTCCGATGAAGAAAGTCGAGTTGAATAATTGGACTTTTCATTTAATTATAATAAATATTTAAATGAATCATATTTTTTTTTTAAATATTTGAATTAAATTAGAAAGAGATCAGTGAAATAAAGGCGGGATCCTTGAATACCGTCACGGTTTTCCATAATATGTTATATTATTAATAAAAATGAGATGACAGCAGATAAAATAAAACATGGAACAAATTAAAACGAAATGGTATCCATGCGCAAGACTATTTCATGAAAAGAAAATAATCCCTGGAAAATATTAAATAAAGTTAAATTATACACAAATACATTTATTTCTTTGCCAATCATTATGAAACATTAGAAATTTTTGTTTTTTATCAGACAATAAGCTTTTTCCTATAAGCTTAATATAGAATTGGGTAGTCAGGCCGTTAGGCCCGAGTTAGGTCGGATTTAAGTGTATGCCGCCTATAGGCTAAAGCTCTTTTGCCGCCATGAAAATCATGAAAATTATTTTAGCTTTTTTAGGGAAGCAAAATTTGTTCCCCTTCCGTGGAAATTTTTTCCCTTCCATTGAAATTATTTTATCTTTTTTAAAGTGAAACTTTTATTATATCGCTACGAATTTTTTGGTTCTTCTATCAGCATGTCGCGTTACAAGTGACGTAGAAAGCCATGACGCTACAAGCCATGACGTCACTAGCTGTGACGTCATGGCGACTCACACCAGGTTTTTTTTTTTACTACGCTACGGAATTTATACTTATTTCATCACAATATAAATAAAATAAGCCTATATAAAACAAAATTGATTATGTATATCTATACTATTATATAATTTCCGCTCTACACCCCCTACCCCCCTAAAATTATTGTTTTTTTTTTTCACTCGATTTTAATAAAATTTAAAATGATGCTTCTCTATGATCTAATTAATTGAAAAATGATATTCCCGACCTCAGAAAGTTCTTTTTTTTGGGGGGGGGGGGGGACGTCCCCCCACTAAAATTTATCTTTC
Source organism: Euborellia annulipes (assembly GCA_023213315.1). Taxonomy (NCBI): domain Eukaryota; kingdom Metazoa; phylum Arthropoda; class Insecta; order Dermaptera; family Anisolabididae; genus Euborellia; species Euborellia annulipes. The sequence goes on from JAKCPI010027434.1 coordinate 3,824, forward strand.
ACTCGATTTTAATAAAATTTAAAATGACGCTTCTCTATGATCTAATTAATTGAAAAATGATATTCCAGACCTCAGATAGTTCTATTGGCGCTACCAGGGGGGACGTCCCCCCACTAAAATTTATCTTTCACTCGATTTTAATAAAATTTAAAATGACGCTTCTCTATGATCTAATTAATTGAAAAATGATATTCCAGACCTCAGAAAGTTCTATTGGCGCTACTAGGGGGGCGTCCCCCCACTAAAACTTATCTTTCACTCGACGCCTACGATCCGAAAAAAAGTTTCACTTGCATCGTGGTTTCATAAAACCACACAATGATTTTTTATGGAGGCAAGATTTTTGCCGCCGTTCGGAATTTTTTCCAAAATCATTTTTGCTTTTGTTTTATCCCCCTCTTTTTTTGGAATTGCCCAACTTCGTTTTAACAATGGGTAAATTGTCAATCCGTCGCCCCTCTATTTTTTGCTGCTATAAGTTGAGGCTCCAACCTTTTCAGCCTATTTAGAAATACAGCCCTGCTCCCTCGCCAAAAAAACTTTCTGGGTTTGGTCTTGCTTGGCTCTATTAATACTGTATAATCAATTACAAATATTTTGAATTAACTATTAGAAAATGTATATACGATATTATTGAGTTTAAATTCACCTAAAAGGAACTCATATTGATTTTTAATTATTAGTCTTCTATAAAAAAAAAAATGAAATTTCTGAAACATATTTTTTCCTGTTGTAGAATAAGAGTTAGATCACAAAATTGTCAGGAAACAAGTAATTGTCCAAGGAATATTATGTTCAGATAAGACGCCAGTGAGCGACGAACCTGAATAGGAGGTGACATTGTGCATTTCGAGGACATAAATATTAAAGGAAATTCATTGCGTATTTAATTAAAAGACATTTTTAAGTTACATGATTTTTATAACATAGAAAATGTCCAAGGACAATTTTTTTTCGGGATCTGAGGTCATAAAGCTCAATACACATTTTTTTTTTTTTATTATATTAATTGGGTATAAGATTTATGCCATGGAAGCAAATCTGAAACATCTTGATTTCTAAATAACAGGGGTACTAAGACAAAATGTTATAACTATCTTTTAAAAATAAACTGATCTAGCAAACTCTTATTTTTAATAAAACTTCCCTTTTGGAAATCAAAATTTAGATCTTTAAATTTCTAATCAATTATCAATCAAGTTGAAATTTTATTATAATCAATCTTCTAAGGGAGATAAAATTTTGTAAGAATATCTTTGTAAGGTTAGAGGAAATCTATCCTTGGGGTAAAAAGATATCTAGCTTGAAATAAAATGTATTTCAAGCTAGATAGGAAATAAGCAATAAAGATGCTTTCCAAAAGAAGCCTGAGTATGTCCATGTTCTGGTAAAAAATTGATCAAATGAAATGTATTTAGAATAGGATAAATAATCTTTTTTTATCACTTTGGAAAATAATTCAGTAAAAGAAGATTCTAATTTAATAAACATATTATTATTCATGGAATTTTACATTAGTTAGATATATTAATAATATTCCTATATCTAAAATTCATTCTCTCACAGAAAGAAAATTCATTGGAAATAATCTAAAACGATAATTTACGTCAAGAATTTCTGTTCTTGTTATATATATATATATATATTATTATTATAAATGATGTTATTATTTATTTCATTGCATTAATTATGATCTATCACAGAATTTATAGAGGTTTAAAATAATTAAACAAACAAGGAGAATTATATTAATGAAATTAATTAATAAATCTAGACTGTAACACCAGTAGACATGAAATGGTTAAATGACTTATTATGGATATGATAAAACACCTTTATTTGAAATACTTTAGTTATGATTTAAATATTAATTAAAAATATACTTCACAACTCCATAATAGTTTGAAGATTAACATTATCTTTTTTCTTTGATAGGGGAAAACATAATTATAGAAACACTTTCGATGATGCGTTCATACACTTTATTTAAGGGACACTCATGGAAAAAATTAATAGTAAAGTAGATTATTTAAGAAACACTTTAATGTGAGTGAGGGAAAAGCCCAGTTTTTAACTTGTGATTATTTCATTGTTTTTTAAAAAAAATTATATATTTTTTAATGGAAACTATCATGAGTTAAAAACTTAGAAAATTTCCAATAAAGATTTTTATTTTCTTTTATAAAAACAATGAAATAATCACAAGCAGCAAACGCATGGGTGGGACTTAATATTGTCCCTCACTGTACTATGTCCTTTCATGTCCTATTTAAATACATATCTGCATTTATGAAAATAATTTTAAAAAATACATATTTTCCCGGCCAAAGATTTGTGATTTATTTCTCCTTCACCCCTCAAAAAACCTTAGAGCCCAGAAATGGGATCCTTTTTTTTTTTAAATGAAAGGCTTTATTCATTTTCCAATTCTTCAGCTTCTAACAATAACTATATTAATAGTATAAACAGGTGTTCCCAAACTTTTTCGGTTTCAGGTGCCCTTAATATATCAGAGTTTTTCCGAGTTTCCCCATGTCAAATCTCGGGGCCAATCCTCTACATTTCAAATTCAGATACGCTTTGATATATATATACTTCTTATGTTTGCAATTTTATTTAATAAATTATTAAAACTCGTGACTTTAATTTTCCACTAATAGCAAAAGATAACAGTTGGGAAAGACTGGTATAAAGTTTATAAGAGTGAGTTTGATGGAGAAATAAAAAAGGGCCTGGTCCGTTTATTTTAGATAACTCTCCAGCTACGTATCAAGGTTTGGGATTCAATACTGCTTTAGAACAATGGGCTTGATATAGGACTAGTCATATCGACTCCAAAACGCAATAGGTGGAGAGTTATCTTATTTATTTCGAATAAGCTGGCCTGACTATTATCTCGAACATCTCAGATTTCATTTCACCATCCTTTTCACTTCGAATTATTCACCTGGCAGTTGCATATATTCATAAATTTAAAAGATAAATTACATAATTAATAAATAAATAACTTTCCAAATTAATGAAATGAAAATTATTTTACAATAGATTCTCACTTATCAAGGAAAACAAAATGTAAATAAAATAGCCCCCTTAACGAGGGATATTTCAAAGATGAAACGAAGCGACAGCGTATTTTTTTTAATTGTTGTTGCATAGCTTGTTTGCATAGTAATAGACCACATTAGATTATTTTTTTTTTGTAATTTAATATTAAATAATGCACACGTTTTCTAACCCAAATATATATATATATCGTATATATCTTATATTAATATTTACTAGAGCAAACAGATCTTTATTAATAGTTTTAATGCTCTTTTAATTAAAAAAATATATTTATAATATAGGCCTACCTATTTTAAAAATTAAAATTGGGTTTTAAATCGTTTCCAAGTTTATATAAATTATAGCGAGTTTGATAAAATTATATAAGTTATATTGAGTATTATAAAGGCATTATTATAAATTATCACCCTATGGCAGCTTTAATTTTACATAATAAACATAATATAGGACTGGCTGACCCATCTAGTATGCCTGATTTAATTTTAAAATGTTTTTTTTTTACATCTCTTCAGCACCTAAGGCCAATTAAACTTTAAACAAATAAGAACAAAGCAGCCAAAAAAGCCTCTGTGTGCAGGTTCTAAACGCCGGAGACGTTTCGGTTCTTTTAATTTAAGAGCCATTTTCAGTCCTTAGATTAAAATATTGCTCAGAGCTAGTGTGAATATCTGACATAAGCTTATACATTGTTCTTACATAATAAAGTATAGACGGGTATGTATATTGTTAGGTCTTAAAATTCATTGATGGTTAGTGAATATGATATATCAATATTTTATTATGAAAGAACAATGTTAATACCAGATATTCACATTGATATATTGATCTAATCTAAGAACTGAAGATGGCACTTAAATTAAAAGGACCGAAACGTCTCCGGTGATTAGAACCTGCACATTATTATTCATCTCTAATTGGGTAATTGTTGATTTATAAAGTATACAATGTTGAGTATAATTGTGGAATCGGGTCGCTTCGGGGTGTTGTCAAACCCTAACCATTTTGATCAAAATTTTCAGAGTTTTTCCAAGTCACTTGCCTCAATTTCAGGGATAATGCTTTGTATTTCAGTTTAGGAATTGTTTGTGGTTTCTTAATATAAATAAAGGTTTGAAGAGGAATGCAGCCAAGTAAGGAGCATCTATTAAATTAACCTCCGGCCGAATTAATCATGCGATCCTCAGTTGCATTGGAGTTTTTTAGCAAATAGAGTTGTTAATAGTCTGATCATAAGCTCAGTAATTTTACAATAGCTTATGTATATAATAAACAATGTAAATAAATAGATATGATGTGAGTGTTATTCGAAGTGAATTTCGAAATATGTTCTTAGTATAAACCTTGGACTTATAAAAGCCAAGAGGAAAAAATCCTATAACGTCAAAGCTCATGAACTAAGAGACCAATTAAGGAGAATATTTTGATTGATCCCACATAAAGTATGATATCAGAGTACAAATTCATTCTTAGAATAGAACAGTTCAAATACAACTCCAGCCCAGAATTCCCACTACACTCTTTGTGTCTACTTTATAAATAAAATTTAACCAATTAAATACTAATTTTCTGTTTCATTTCATTATTAAATCCGGCGTATTCGTTGACCCAGTCGTTATAATTATTTTAAAAAATCAAAATATTATATAAAATTTTGATAATCTTTTTTATATATATATTTACACAAGACACTTAAAAATTATTCTTCATATTTAGAAAAATTAAAAATATCATATAAAAATATCACTGGTTTTATGAAAGGAATTGTAAACATTATTTGGGAAAGTATTTGGCCGAGCTATTTTATTATGTACTATTATTTTTCCGTTCTATGAAAGAAAATATCATTATAAGAGAAAATTTGGCCAAAAAATTGAATGTAAAATTTATTTAAACTCATATTTCTGAAACATTTTATTTGGGCCAGGTTTCATAAGTCTGATTGAAAAACTTTGAATATCTTTTGCTGAATGTAATAGTGGCACAACTCAAAAATTCTTAATAAAAGAATTGGATTCTACCAAGTAAATTGACTTTATTTTAATATAACATTCTCTTTTTTTTTTTAGTGAGTTAAAAAATCAAGATGCAATCAACGTATAGCTAAAACTCAAACCAGATCGGTAGAGTGGCAGCCTCATTGGTGGTCCAGGTTGCTTTAGCACGTGAACGCGATTACTCAGACAGAATTTAGCCGTCATTCCCCCAATTTGTGCTTCATTTTAAAAAATAATTAATTTATTTATTATTCTCTACTCTGTATATAGGAGATGCTATTAAAGGGAATAAAGCAGTTATGTATATAATACTGAATGTAGGTTAGGTTAGGTTGAAGTGGCCGTTCCAAGACAGGGAACACACTTAGGCCAATTAGGCCCTTTGTGATACCACGGTGAGGCTATCCTCCTACCTACCCTAAGAGGAGACTTAGGCAGGATGTTTGAATTATTTGCGGCAAGCTGGAATCGAACCCGAGCCGTGTTGAGACTTCGGACTCAGTAATCCTCAGCTTAGCCATTGCATCCTCTAAGAAAGGTATACTGAATGTATAATAATTGTTTGAAATTGTGGCTGTGATGTGATTATAATAGAGGAATGGAGATTTCAGCCTAATTGGAATGTTCGAGGTTCAATAAAACTCCCAGAATAAGACGTTTGTCTGATCTAGGGCACAGAAGCCATATAATTTTGTATGAAGCAAATAAAGTTTATTATTGGCAAACCCTGGTTCAATCATATGTGCACTTTGCATTATGGGTATAATTTCCAATAACTGAGGCCAAATAAATTCAGGCAGAAGCGTCTAATTCTGGGAGTTTTATTGAACCTCGAGCATTCCAATTTGGCTGATATCTCCATCCCTCTATTATAAGATAACTCATGTTCAAATACACCTCATGGAAAAAAATTAACCGATGATTCTCATTCTGAAGAAGGAAACGGGAACACACCTCATTGTATTCCCATGAAAGTTACTCACCGATTAACTTCAACGTGTCAGCTTCTGACACTAATTAAATAGAGTGGATCACAAAATTTAAATTATCCTGGAAACTTATGTAAGACCAAAGATAATGAATTGTGCGACTATTACAAGCATCAATCGAAATTAAAAAACCAATACTTTCTCTCTCTATATATTTCATATATAGGGTAAGAGAAAGTAATATCAGATCAAAATTCAATCTCTTGTTTTATGACTGGTGTTCTATTGCAGTTGGGAGAGATTGGTCATAGTAATATAGGCAGGATTGGCGAACAATTGCACAGGAAAGGGTGAGCCTCCATTTACACTCACATTTTGAGGTTGTAAAGGTGCAGAACTAACATGTGGAACGGGCATTTTAGGTGCCTGAATCGGCACCTGTAACTCGTGTAATATATTCTGCATTCCAGTTTGTTGTATTTGTGGTTGAAGGGTAAGTGTAGGAGGAGGATGAGGTGGTGAAGTAGTTGGCTGATGATGGAGGATTTGAGGTTGCGGTTGGGAAAGATCTGGAAGAGCAGTTGATATCATAGCATTAACTTCATGCATTTCATCTCTTGCATTGGCAGTTTTTCGTTTGCGCTGTTTTCTTTTCGGTGGGGCTCTAGGCGGTCTATTATGATGACGTAAATGGTAAGCCAACGAACAACTTTGAGTGAATGCTTTGCCACAAAGTTGGCAAACATGAGGCTTCTCACCCGTATGTCGTAATTTATGCGTTTTCAAAGTTGAATTTCTATAGAATGTTTGACCGCAAACATCACAGGCAAATGGACGTTCATCTGTATGTTTGCGTGTATGACATTGTAAAGTATATTTTTTGGCAAATGCCTTTCCACAAACTGTACATTGAAAACTTCTTTCTCCAGTATGTATAACTTTATGTAATCGTAAATTTCCTTGATTAGAATATACTTTTCCGCATATATCACACATACATTTTTCAAAATCTTTTTCTCTTCTTTTATATGGCTTTCGTGGTTTTTCACCTGTGTAATGATGATTACGTTCGTGAGTACCTAACGCTCCTCGGGTAGCAAATGCTTTGCCACATGTAGCACAAATATTAGTTTTTTCTCCAGTATGGATTAATTTATGATTTTTTAAGGTGAAATTTCGATCAAAAGCCATTCCGCATTCATCACATTCAAATGGCTTCTCACCTGTATGTTTTCTCATATGGATTTTAAGGCTATCGTTTTTAGCAAAAGCTTTCCCGCAATCAGAACATATATATGGTTTAATACCCAAATGGGTATTTGCGTGCGCTTTAAGACAAGTTTTGGTTGGAAAACATTTACCACAAATTTCACATTTATGTGGCTTTTCGCCGGTATGTACCGTGTGATGAATTTTAAGAGCACTTAGGGCATAGAAACGTTTGCCGCAAATTAAACATTCATGTTTCTTCTCTTTTGGAGGAACTTGAGGTTTTTGGGCAGTTAGATCTTGATGGACAGTTTTCTCATGTTGTATAAGTGCTTTTTTAGAATCAAATACTTCACCACAAGGTACACATACTAAGCTGCCATCTTCAGTCTCTTTAACACATTTGTGCTTTTTTATTTGAGCTTTCCATCTAAATTGTCGACCACAATAAGGACAGACATGTGGTTTAACCCCTTCGTGAATTAAATTATGATACTTTACTTCCTGTTTGGAACAAAATCGCTTGAAGCATATTTCACATTCATAGGGCTTTTCCCCGGTATGTGTACGTTGATGTCGAACAAGTTGTACTTTAGTTGCAAACGCTTTTGAACAAAGTGAACACACAAATGGTTTTTCTCCGTTGTGTTTGCGTAAATGAATTACCATACTATGTTTTCGAGTAAATTTGGCTCCACATATTTCACAAGGAAATTTCCCATCATTAGTTGGTGTTGAATTTATTGGTGTGTTTTCTTCCTCACCATCAACTTTTTCCCCATTTTGTTGATCAATACTTCGTAAAGTCATAGTAATAGGATTATGAGTGTTTTCAGAAACTTTACAAACAAATTCAGGATCTTCGTTAGAATAGGTTTTTTCAAAATTATCATGTTCACTTAACGAATCAGAATCCCAATCAGAATCTTTATTTGTTGGTGTGGAATTTTCTTTTGTCTCATTTTTACATTCTATTTTCAGTAATGATGAAGTTGTTGGGGGAGGTGCACGATTATTATTTTGTATATTAGGGGGATCAATACGTTTTTCAGTCCTTAGAACGAGATCATTTGTGTCTGTAGAAACATTCTTACGAATTATAGGTGTTGGATGTTTATAAAATTCATAATGTATATCTAAATCTGATGTGTCTATAGCGATTGATCTTGTTGGTGGCCGCATGCCATTTGTTAAATCCATCAATCGCGGTGCAAAACATTCTAAATCAATTGTATCCACTGCCACACTTTTGGAAAATAAAGGAGGTCTTATCGATGATAATGGTTTCGCTATTAATCGTTGAGGAGTTTCTATAGCTGATGGAATGAGAAGTTCAGGAGGAAGGGAAACTGTTTGTGGCACTAATTGTTGTAATTGTGGTATATATTGGGATGTTGGAGCTGCATGTAATGCTGATTGCATTTGTAAAGAATGTTGCATCTGCTGTAAGTCTTGATAATGGGGCGAAGAGGTTGTAGATGCTGATTGAAGCTCTGGATTTCCTATTAGCAAATGATGCGAAGATTGAGCTTGATGGAGTAGTGTGTGATGATGATGTATTTGTTGAGAAAATGACGTTTGTAAAGCAGATAAAGGATCCTGGTTTTCACTTTTTAATATTTCTTCTTTAGTATCCAGTAAATCATTTTTCGAATCCATCTGAAAAAATATATAAATATAAAAATAAATTAGAAATTTTCGATTAAAAATTTAATATTTTTGTATTTTATAAAATGTGTTTTTATAAAAACTTGTAAATTTTTTTTTGAGGAATACTATTAAAGTTCGAAATTTTTCAAAAATAGATTAAGAATAAATTTTTTCAAACTGGGTGCCTCCTACCGAGGATTGTTCAGAGAGGAGAATGTAAAAATTATAGGCCTATATTATATTTGGTTAAAGATTTCATGAAAACCTAGAAATAATTAGAAGAAACCATTTAATTTTTACTTTCTCTTACCTCTATATATGTTAATATATATACTGTATATTTTTTTTTCTTAATTTCATGGCCACGGCATTATGAAGCCATTTGGCCAGTTAATATATATATAGAGAAAAAGTATTGGATTCATGTCAAAAATTCGATGTCGAGATTTTGATGGATATACACGTTTTAAGTCCCCTGAATCCAAAAAAGTGGTTTTCGCGACATAGTCTGTCTGTCTGTGAACAAAATATCTCAAAAACGAAAAGAGCTAGGAGGTTGAAATTTTATATTTAAATTAGGCACCCTCCTGGGACGTGACACGAAGCTTTTGAACAAAATCGAAGGTAAGAGAAAGTTGTAGTTGTGCGACAGTCACACCAGACTTTTTATTCATAATTCACAATCTACAAACATCATATATACATTTTAACCAGGAATACATATTTATTGCAATGTTATATATATATATATATATATATATATTTAGTACTTTATATATTTATCATCTTATATTAAAATTAATTAATGTTTGATAAAATAAATGAATAATTTTGCTATCCTCTTTCAGCTTAGACTTAGAGCTTCTTCGGTAAACAATCTTCAAATCCTTTATTGCAGAACCAAACCAAGATATTTTTGCAGGAGAAATCAATTATTAAAACTCACACTAATTAAGAAAAAAGATCTTACTCAAAACTCACTTTTAATGTTTTATACAAAATACAACTCTTAAAAAAATAATAGGCGTAGTGGTAAATATTTTATATATTTTGTAAAAATTTTTTTATTGAATATATAGAATATTTTATGACAAGAAAAAAATAAAAGTACCAAAAGAAGAAATTTTAAAAATAGTTTGATTAAATGAAAAAGAAAAATGTGAGTTTTAATTAAAGATATTGTATGATGGATTTAAAATGGAGTTTTTTTTTCAATATGCAAATGATAAAACTTCAGGCAACATTTTATAATATCATAAATGTCAAAGGTAGACATTTAAAAGAAATCTGTTTGTTTTGATTTGGAAATTTATACTGAGGAATCCAAAACAGAAGGATTTTTGACAAAAGCGAGTTAAGGTTAGATTTTAAAATGACAACAAGTCACCTGAAAATTTTTTTAATTTTATAAAATTCCTAAATTTAAAAAATAGCAAATCATGAATAAATCAAAATATTAATTATAATGCTGGGTAATTAATAAATATCAAAGTAACTTACCCAAACGGACAATGGGTCAGTTGATTTTATATCCATTTCTAATTAAAGTATAATACAAATTGAAGAGTATTATGTGTCAATAAATTATTGATCTAAAAACTAAATGTAAAATATGATTTTTATACTAAAATAAGCATAATTATTGATATTCTAAATGATGCACCAAATGTCATTGAAGAAAAAAAAATACATTCTGCATATAATTAGTTTTCAAACTTATCATTTTGAAATTAATAAATATTGATAAAATTAAAAATAATACATTTAAAATTCTATTTTAAAATAATTTCCGACTAAAAATTTATGAAAAAATTAAAATTTTTTTGAATAGTTAAGTTTTCAATACTTTTTTAATCTAAAAAATAATCAATGAAATTAATTAAAAAATATTTTTTTTTTAAATAAATTTAATATATATTTTTATTAAATATTTTAATTTTAATTCAATTTATTTTTACTAGACAAATTTTAATTTAATAAATATTTAATAATTTTTTATCTTGTATACAGAGTTGGGTTTTATACATGATTTTGCAGTTTTATACAAAAAATCGCGGATAAAACTTGTATAAAATGTGGTAAAACTTGGATGCGCATGCGCAAATCCGACGAGAAAGGAAATACAAATAAAATTTCATTTTTCATTTATTAACATTTTGATTATATTATTCACTAAATAAAAAGCAAACAACATCGTCAATGCTTTAAAACATTATAAAATATGAAAAGCTTTTAAGCTGTTTTTTCAGGGGGGAGGGTTGGTTTTTTACAGTTTTATACCTTTTATACATCGGCCTAGTTTTATCCGCAATAGTTTTATACATGTATAAAACCGTGTATTATACTCGGCGGGATAAAACCTGCCAACTCTGCTTGTATAGTGGTTAAACTGTACTTCATTGTTGATAATATCACTACTCATTTGTTATTGCAGCTATCTTAAGGTTCAATCATCCATTTCT
>JAKCPI010027436.1:0-12129 GCA_023213315.1 Euborellia annulipes
AAAAAGTGGTTTTCGCGACATGGTCTGTCTGTGTGTCTGTGTGTGTGTCTGTATGTGTGTGTGTCTGTGTGTGTGTCTGTGAACAAAATATCTCAAGAACGAAAAGAGTTAGGAGGTTGAAATTTTATATTTGGGTTAGGCACCCCCATGGGACCTGACACGAAGCTTTTGACCAAAATCGACCAAAGAGTACTAGTACTTTACTGATGCACTTTTTCAGTTTTTTTCGATTTTCTCAAAATTTGCTCCAACGATTTTTTTTTAAATTCAAAAATCAATTATTTTTTAGATTCTCTTTAAAATGTATATTCTCATTTTGTGATTGAAATCTTCTGAAGACCACTTTACTCTTGTTCTCCATAGAAAAGATAGGAGAAATGGTTGCCATGGTAACAAAATATAAATATTTTGTCATACTTATAAATTTTACATCTTGAAAATCGAATGTACCGTACTGTCGGAAACTAAATACATGTCGACACAAAAAATCTGATGTGACAAGCACAGTACACAACATTCGATTACCGAAGGTAAGAGAAAGTTGTGTGCTGTGCGCCAGTCACACCAGATTTTTTTTTTTTATTCATTTTTGCAAAATTTATTGGTAGTAATTCACTGCTTGGTACTGAGATGTTGTATGGGTTAGGAAGAATAAAATTTGATTTTTTTTTTTTTTTTTAAGTCCTTTTCAGCCATTCAAGGGTTATTAATTTATTTTTATAATTTTATTACAATAATATCGATTGCTTCCGATTGCTCCCGGGGGTCGTTCTACACGCAGCTTGCTAGGGGTCACCAATCCCGAGCTTTCGCCGGGCTTAACCACAATTTAAAATAATTATTAGTTTTTAAAGTATGTTTCGAGAATAGACTTTATTCATTCATTTTATATTTATACACTCAGAGGAGTATCATGCATTCCAATATACCTTCCAACAATAAGCCTGGTAAGGCTCAGACTTTATTAGAACTTCTTATAAAGTTAGGGGGTAAAATTTTATATTCAACAATGTTATTAAAAAATAAATTATACCTTATTTTAAATTACCTTATATTTTATTTTATTTATTTGAAATTCCTATCGGGATCCCCGTTTATTTGCCCGAGGTGCTTTCGTGCACGAAGACACACACCTCAAACCCAACCGGCCTCTGGCCGTAGCCATCTACCGGCACCCCGTGAAGTTACATCAATTGCTATCTCTAACTCCTCCTCCTGCTTTCGTCTCTAGCTAGTGAACTAATCCTTATTTCTGGTTCCAACCGGCTCCTTATATCCAACCTCTTCTATGCTATGGAGGATGTCCTGGTTTGAGGAGGGACTCCCTCTATAAATTATACATAATAGTGTTTCTGAATAGGAATCAAGGAAGAACACTTCAGGGATTTGAAAAATGATACAAAGGTACAACAAAAGCAAAATAATTAAAAATTGAAACCAAAATTGGGTTATAGTCGAGGAGGATAATAATGGAAAAGGAATAAAGCAAACAATACGGGCGGAAGAAAATAGTCAAATCAATATTATAAGCAGATATATACTAGTATAGATGGGGAAGAATATTTCAAAGAAAAAGATGAAGAATAGGAGACTATTGACAAAAGATAGATTTAGCAGTATTTGGTGAGTAAAAGGAAAATGGGGGAAAGGAAACCTTGCATGACAAGCAATAAAGAAAAAGTAGAAGAAAAAAACGCGTGGAAGAATGGCTGGTATAAAAGAGTGGCCAGAACTGGAGATGAAAGAGTGGCGGAAGGAATTGACAGGAAGAGGAACGAGCTGTTAGAGATAATAAAAAAATAAATAAATATTGGTAAATAAATGAAAAAGGTGGATAAGATATATAAACAAAAAAATGTTTAATATTAGAACATGAAACCCAAATCTAAAAGATAAATTATTTTATTTCCAATAAAACTAAAGCTTATCAATATACCGTATTATTATGGGAGTTTTTAATTATAGACCACATTTTATATTAATTACACAGGCCTGCGATGAAAAAATTGTTTGAAATCTAAAGGGTGATTCTTATGTATTTTCGAAAATTATTAGGCACGCACCCTCATCGGTTTCCGACTACTTCTTATACTACTTTGACCCATTTTTGAATGCTCTAAAATACCCTGAGTTTTCGTAATTTCTTCTGTAATATCCTGTATATTATGAATGTAAATAAGTTTGAATCCCTCATTACTGCAACTTGATGACGTTTCGGCTGCAACTCAAATCCTGTAGTTGACCCCAACGATCCAAAGTTGCAGTAATAAGGGCGATATCAATATTTGGGATAACTAAAACATTTTCAAAAGTTCGGGTGAGGGAGAGGGAGGGGATGCTCTCTCGAAAGTTTAGCTTTATAATTCCCTGATAACCTTTAAAATTTACATAGCTCTTGAGCATATTTATGCCGAAAAGAAAAAAATCAATAAGTTCTCGTTGAAATTCAAAGTATTTACTAAATGTTTTTTACTTCAATTTCTTATCCCTCATTTATAATTAATTATTCATAAAAAACCCATTGGTGAAGGAAGAGAGATGAAACCTTACGCGGTATCTAAATTCCAATAAAAATGCCGTCTCTATAACAAGATGTGACATTATAAAATTCTTTATCCCTTTCATCCGTCAGTTTTTATTAAGTTTATATAAAAAAAAATTATGAAATTCCCTTTAAACAAAAAGAATAAAAAAAATCTAACATCAACCTATTTCACTTTCTCTCTCTCAAGTTGTTTTTTTTTTATTTCTTTTTTTTTTTGTATCGATGTCAACCTTAACTATAATCAAAATCCCTAAGAAAAAGGGAAGAAGGACGTTTAAAGGTGACCTCGGACAGACGTAGGAACCCCAAGGGCCTTTCAAAATACACACACACCCACCAAAAGGGTAAGCAATTAATTCCTTATCCCACCAACGGTTGACATAGATTTATTAGTAATTCAACAGATGGCAAAAAAAAATCAACTCTGAGTTTTAATTTGATTGAATCTCTTCGATTGGCAATATTTATCCCTTAAATCTTTTATTATTTATAACGAAAGGGCTCCGCCCCTCGATTCAAGGTGACTCACAAACGAACAATATTTACACAAAAGCCAGAGAGAAAATCTTATCACGATATTTTTTTTCTCATTTCTCTTTTTTCTTTGACCCAAGGCCGTCAAAAACACTCAATGGCCTAAAAAAGAATATGAAATTTATTTGTCAAATGATTCATAAATGTGGAATTTTTTTTTTTTTTTTACTAAATTTACTTTCTCTTACCTATATAACTTATATGTTAATATATATAGAGAGAAAGTATTGGTATAATGTCGAAATTTCGATTTTGAGATTTTGATGGATATACACTAGGGTGGTTGCAAGGTATAGGTAAGGGGAGAAAATTTTTTTGGCTGTATTTTCGGCGGGAACCTCTTAAAAGTTGACAATTGGTGTAAAAAGTAGATTGTGAAAGTTTGAGCTCGATCGGATAACGATAAGACCTGCCTCATCGGCCCTAAAGTTCATCAATTCCCCTAAATTTGACTATTAACATCTGTAACTCCTAAACGGCTAGTTTAGCTAGAACAAAAAAGTTCATCAGTAATTTTTTGAAGAGCATTAAATTTACTAAGAAAAAGTCCTTTAACATTCTTTAGTAAAACCAACGATTTTCATGGTATGGGCAAAAAATCGAATATGGTTAAGAGGCACATCACATTGATTTTCAAATAACACTAATAGGGGTAATGAAATTTTTTTTAGAGTTCCGAAATAATTTTATCAGAATCTTAAGTAAAATGACCTCCTGAATCCAAATATGACCTCCGTTTTCCTCCATTCCGTACCGTTTTTGGGGGGGGAGCCCCCTACTTATGTTATTTCCACCTCTTAATCGAAGGGCCATGAATTAAATATGGAGGGATTAAAAGGAATTATTTTAGCCTTAATATTTCTTCTGAACGTCAAGAAAAGTGAAAAGTTTAAAAACATTCACGATCGCTAACTTTTTTTCCCCGCCTCTTTATTATTATTTTTTTTTTTGTTCATCTAAATATCTCGCGGCACCCCTTAGCCATTCTCGCGGGACCCTTGGGTGCCGGGACACACCGATTGGGAACCACTGATCTAAAGTATTATCAAAAAAAGCAAAGCAACCTGCTCTTGGTTTAAATACCACAAATGATTTAGAAGTTTAGACAATGCTACCCTTGATATGTCTCCACTTCAGGACCGTTGAGGCAGGTCTTAGGGTTATTCGATCACGCTCATCCTTTCCCTATCTCACTTTTACATAATTTAGCAACTTTCTAGAGGTTCCCGCCAAAGATATTCGAACATCAATTTCTTGCGACCACCCTAATATACACTTTTTAGGAATCCAAAAAAGAGGTTTTCGCGACATGGTCTGTCTGTGTGTGTGTGTGTATGCGTTTGTGAACAAGAACGAAAATAGGTAGGATGTTGAAATTTTATATTTAAGTTTGGTACCCCATGGGACGTAACACGAAACTTTTGAACAAAATCGGTCAAGAGTACTTTGAACTTCAAAATTAGCTCTAACGATTTTGATTAAAAATTCAAAAATCAATTATTTTTTAGATGCTCTTTAAAATCTATATTCTTATTTTGCTCTCAAAATTGATTGAAGACTACTTTACTCTTTAAACATAAAAAAGTTCTTTATTAAGGCTAATTTGAATCCGGTAAATAAAATATAATAAATCATTATCTTCCCTCCATTGCCTAAACCAAAGATTTCGTGCCCCTTTTAACCAAATCATGACACCGCCAGTTCAGGTATCGCTAATTGCCAAGTTTTTTTTTTTCGTTCTAAAAATGAGTGGGAATATTGTTCCCGAAAATACGCGTATATAAAATATTTATTATTTCCTGGCTTTTCTCACTCGAAGCATAACACAATCTATGATATTATTATAGATGGCCGTAAGGAAGATCAATTTATTCCAAGGACCGTCGGCCAAAAATTAAATAATTTTGCATATTATTCGTTTATTTGTAAATATTTCGATCCCAGTGAGATGGAATCATTTTCAGTACAAGCAACAGACGTTTTGCAAATCGTCCCTTACTCCCATTCAATATGCCAAAGCAGATAAGCATTCTATGAATGCAAATTTTATAAAATTTGGCATATTGGATGTGCGAAAATAGATAAATTATTTAATTTTTGGCTGACGGTCCTTATAATAAATTAATTCAATCTTTATTTGGTGAATTAGGAGAATCATCAAATATTTATATTCAGTATTAATAGCAACTTCTCTCAAATTTGTTTTTTATTCAAGTTCGTTCGTTCAATTCGTTTCGAGGTATAAGATCAGATAAGGCCTTATCTTAACGCCACTTTGTCATTCTTCTCATTAATTTTTTATTTATTCAAAGCTTCACTTTCATGTTCCAATAAATTTTTTTTTAGAAAAGTCTTTGTTTATAGAGATATATCAGAATCGAAGAGAGCAATAAAAAAAAGAAAGGAAGATGAACGTAAAACATTTTTTATTTCTTCAACCCCCCAAAAACATAAACCCTAATATTTCTCTTGGTTTTTCGATAATACCTAAAACATCAATAAAAGTTTATTTATATAGCCTTTATGAAAATAAATAAAAAAGGGTAATTTTTCACACGCATTAATGAGAGTGAATCAGAGGAATTTAATTAATTTTTGCTATTGGATTGATTAAGTAAAAAATCTGGTGTGACTGGCGCACAGCACACAACTTTCTCTTACCCTTCGGTAAGAGAAAGTTGTGCACCGTGCTGGTCACACCAGATTTTTTGTGTCGAGATATATTTAGTTTCCGATAGCACCTTAGTTTCAAACTTGCATTTTAAATGTTGACTGCTTGAAATAAACTATGGTTATTTTTCAAAATTTTAATCTCATATTTGGACATTTTATACACAATATAGAATCGTAAATAAATACAAAATTTCATAAGAATTGGAAAAAAATGTTTAAATGCGTAAAAAGTTCCAAAGGGGGGACCCCCTTTTGAATCGAAATTAACATACAAATCCCTATAGGAAATTAACATTAGGCCTATGAGAGAAGGCGGAGAGACAGACGATAATGTTTGCAAGTGAGAGAGAGAGAGAGAGAGTGAGAGTGAGATATGTTTTCTCCGAAACAATTAAAGACAGAAATAAAATAAAAATAAATGGGAATTTAAATAATAATTGATTTTTAATCTAATAAAAAGAAAAAGATTTAAATTCCGTTACCATGGCAACCATTTCTCCTATCTTTCCTATGAAGAGCAAGAGTAAAGTGGTCTTCAGAAGATTTCAACGGCAAAATGAGAATATACATTTTAAAGAACATCTAAAAAATAGTTGATTTATGAATTTTAAAAAAAATCCTTGGAGGGAATTTTGAGAAAATCGAAAAAAACTGAAAAAGTACATCAGTAAAGTACTAGTACTTTTTGACCGATTTTGTTCAAAAGCTTATTTTGAGATTCTTCAAAGGTACCTAAGTTAAATATAAAATTTCAATCCGGTAGCTCAACTCCTTCATGCTAAAAATCTGTCCACACACACACACACACACAGACCAATTTGCGGGACCCACTTTTTTGGACTCAGGGGACCTCAAAACATGTATATCCATCAAAATCTCGACATCGAATTTTTGACATGATCGCAATACTTTCTCTCCTATATATTTCATATATAGGGTACGAGAAAAGTAAAAAGGCCAACAACCTTTAAAAATATAATTTTTTTCTAAAATTTCTCCTTTAATAGACTACTTGTTTCATGTTTTAAATTCAAAAGTTCATTAAACCTCATTGAAAAAAAAGTTGTATCTTTAAAATATTTCTTTCCTTCAGTTAATATACAGATGACTAATTTTACTAGCTTTAATTAGTTGTAGATAAAACAAAAAGGGTTAAATTATGTATATTTTTAAGAGAAAAAAATATTTATATTTATTTATTTAAAAGAAAGTTATTCAATAAAAAAGGTTTTAATCAGTTAAAAGCATTGTTTCCTTTTTTTTTCTGAATAGTAAAAAATTTTAAAAGTATAATTCAAAAAGTAAAAAGTCAAAGCCTGCTTACGGACATTTGTCAAATGTGGGTGTGAAAAAGTTGAAAAGTATGAATTAAAAAAAAAAAAAAAAAAAACTTAATGAAAAAAGCCTTTTATAATTAGTAAAAATATTTAAAATATATCAAGATATTTGTCACAAAAAAAAAAAAAGAATTAAAAAGTTTGATACTAAAGCTTATTAATAATTAGCTACTCGATGTTTTTTTAACCTCAATTAGTTTAAATGAAATTTATTTAATAAAAATTATCCTTGCCCCGTGTATCATAAAGTCAAGCTTTTCTGGTTACGCTGAAAACGTTTAAAATTATTTTTATACTATCCTCTTTATATTGTCATCGTAATTAAGTCCGTGTGCTCAGTATTTTAGAAATTGGCTCTACTTTATCTTTTGGTGCTAGAGATCGAGGGTTCGGATCCTGTACCAGGCGAAAGAATTTAATTAAATTGAATTGGCTGCTAATAAATTGAAATAAATAGGGTGAGGGCTAAAGGACCTCTGGCAAAAAAAGACCTTAACAAATTAATAAAGAAAGCATTTAATAAATAATCTATAAATAGAGTCGTATATTCGTCCATATGTCTGTCTCCCATCCCTCCCATGGGTATTTTGAAATTAAATGTTCAATGATCGTTCAAAGGATCGCCGAAAATGAACCCGAGTCAGATATGTCTGTGAAGTTGCGATAAGCGAAAACAAAAAATAAATTTGAGTCGTGGGGTTGAAGCCCCTTTGACTAAATGTAAGAGTCAAAGGCGCAAGCGAGCCTTAGGTTTCTATTTGAACTGGATTAAGTAGAGGGAGAGGCACCACCGTAAATGGGGGGCGCGGCTAACTAGTTTCATTCAAGTTTTGTGTTGAACCTAAAACTTAATTTCCTCATTATCTGTCATCCTATTCAAAAATAGTATGAAAAGAAATTATTTTTCTCTTGAAGTGTATTTTTAAAATAAATTTTTTAGATAAAAGGGTTTTTTTCTGTTTATTTTTTTTACGACAAAGTCAAAGCTTTTCTGGTTACGCTAGAAACGTTAGGAGTTTAATTTATAAATTATTTTTTATACTATCCTCATTATATAGTCATCACAATTAACTTAAGCCTATGTGCAAAATTTCTCAGGCCCATTGGGAAGTATTTTAAAAAATCTGGTGTGACTGGCGCACAGCACACAACTTTTTCTTACTTTTTGATAAGAGAAAGTTGTGTACAGTGCACACCAGATTTTTTTGTTTCGAGATATATTTAGTTGCTCTTAGCACTTTAGTTCCAAGCTTGACTACGCGATGATTCATAGATGGCGCTGAGCTACGAATGCTTCCACATCAGTAAAGTGTACTTCAAACGATTTCCACGAAAAATTTCACTGATATACTTTTTAAAGTCCTATACCAAACGTCGGGGGTTCGGACCCAGGCAGTCCGATGATTTTATTTAAGCCATTTGGATACCAGATGGCTTAAATAGAAATGCCTGAACCCCCAATATACAGTATATATTAATTACAACGGTTATCGTCTAAAGTCTTAAATGGCCTAAGACTGAGTGAATGTGTGTGTGAGTGTGAGTGTGAATGAGAAAGTGTATTCTTTAAAGAGCATCTAAAAAATAGTTAATTTATGAATTTTAAACAAATTCGTTGGAGAGAATTTTGAGAAAATCAAAAAAAAAAAAAAAACTGAAAAAGTACCTCAGTAAAGTACTAGTGCTTTTTGGCCGATTTTGTTCAAAAGCTTATTTTGGGAGGGTGCTTAACTTAAATATAAAATTTCAACCTCGTAGCTCTTTTAGTTCCTGAGATATTTTGTTCACAGACACACACACACACACACACAGGCACACATGTCGCGAAAACCACTTTTTTGGATTCAGGGGACCTTAAAACGTTCATCGAATTTTTTGAAATGAATTTAATACTTTCTCTCTATATATTTCATATATAGGGTAAGAGAAAGTAAAAATTGTCTATACTCAAATATATTCTGTAGGCAGAAAGAGAATGAATTTAAAAATAAAATCTCAGGGTCTTTTTTTTTTTAGTATACAATAGATCTACATTTTATATAATGGGAAGATTAAATTAGAAATTTAGGCTTAGCTGCCCTTCCTCTTTGTGTTCCGCAGGTCATTTTGCTGTCCAGGACTACATTACTGAGAAGGCGATCACTAAATTGCGGCTTATGAGAGATGACCTCTATTATGAATATGTGGTTTTTGTGACAAGGAAGAGCAGCCCTTATGTGGCATCTCTTAACGAGATGACACACAGACTTCTCGCTAGCGGGATATTGCTCTATTGGGAGGGCGAAGTGGTCAGGAAGTAAGTATTTTAATAGGAATAAGAAGGAATAGAATATTAATTTTCAAAAGAATGAAACTGAATTAAAGGAAAGCGGTTAAGATAAACAGAAATTTTTTTTTGGACTGTCTCTTCAATCATTGGACTATTTTTCGTTAAATATTTTTATTTGCTCAATTATTCAATAAATTATTATCTCTGAAATCTCTCAATCGAATTGGTATAAACAAGGTATGTTTCTTCAAACATAGAAACTCGTCTGTGAGCACAATAATTTTAGTAATAGAATGAATGACTGCGTTAAAGTTTAGAATCAGTTGGATTAAAAAAGAATTCAAGGATTTGTTTATAGATTAAAGAGAAAGAAAACGCTATATTTTCAGCAATTTATTTTAATTCGTTAGCAAGGCAATATTTCCAGATATTTCGGAGACCTATCGCACTCTTTCTTCAGTGGATTTCACCTCATTCACCACATACGGCCCTTATAATTAATACGCTTGAGCGACATGTTATATGATTAATAATTGCTGGTCATTATAAATGATTAATAATTGCTGGTCATTATAAATGATTAATAATTGCTGGTCATATAACATGTCGCTCAAGCGTTTTAATGTGGTGAATGAGGTGAAATCCACTGAAGAAGGAGTGCGATAGGTCTCCGAAATATCTGGAAATATTGCCTTGCTAACGAATTAAAATAAATTGCTGAAAATATAGCTTTTTCTTTCTCTTTAATAAACCAACTTCAGCAACACCACTTAAGGAGAATTTGTTTATGGATATCAGAACGAAAAAATAAAGTATTGGACTTTCCTGTCATAAATGGCCTAAGAAGTTGACAGCTTTAATTCCTATGGTATATAGGGGCTACAATACTAATAATAAGACCCTAAAACTCATAGGCGTAAAAAGATCATTTCGAATGTGGCTGTGAACTTTCAAATTTTGTTATTATTAATAAATACTGATAATTTGAAGTTTGTTTGAAACATCACAGGGCAGTATTCAGGAAAGAGATTCCCAAAAATTGCAAAAATAATAGCCATCGGGCCTTGGTGTAGGGGTTAGAGTGCCGGGCTTCTGTTCCAAGGGTCACGGGTTCGCATCCCGTCTCATGCAACAATTTATTCCAATTAAAATGGCTACCAATAAATTGAAATAAAGACGGGGTTTAAATGGCCTCCGTTGCCGAAAAAGACTTTAAATAAAATTAAAAAAAGCAAAAATAATAAATGAAATTTCTAATAAGGATGATAAAAATTCAGAAGAACAACTTGAAAAAATTAATGATATTTTATCTAATAGTTATTTGTTTTTATTTCACCATCTTTCTCATTTCATAATATTTTGATTCATTTTTAAAAATATTTATAATAGTTCTACGATCTTGGCCTAATCTCTTTGAAGAAGAGTTTACAATAGAAACAAAAACGGAGTGGAAGAAATGCCAAACTTATTTGATCGTCTTTACCTTACTAACAAAGTTTAACAACTTTTAGTTCATGTTTATCTAAATTAAATAGGTAGTTTTTTTCTTATTTTTGATCCGTAGTCATACTAAAAAGAATTTGTTTACTTTTGTTTTTCAACCTTAGATGAATTCTAGAATAGGAATGAATTGATACGTTATATTTTATTTCCGTAATTTTGTTTAATAATAAATATTAGATTGTTTTATATGAAAAGCCCTTAATCCAATCTCTTTAAAATTAAATAAAAACAATTCCCCAAATTATGAAACAAACAAGGACACTTGTCAACGTTGTTTTTAAATATTATTTTTGTAAGTATTCTACTGGAAATGACAACAAAAACATTTTGAATAGTGATCAAGTGGATAAAAATAAACAAAACTTAGTTATTCGATGTTATCTAATTAATATTTAAATGATAAAATGATAGAAAATTCCCAGAGAGAGAAGAAAAATAGAAAGTTTTGAAAAAGATGAAAATTTAAAAAGCCTTTAAGTTCTCTCTGAATGACATGCTGTAACTTCAGGTGAACAAAAAATATTAATATTTATAACTTAACAACCTTCTATGTCGGGCATTTTCGTTTATATTTTTATTTCTAATTGAAGAGAATTCATTCTGACTTAATTGATTGCATATTCTTCCATAGAATGCATTAAATTAAATCGTTCAAGAGTAGGCTCTCAAAGAAAACACGTTTCATTCGAAATTTCCATAAGGAACGCAGAAAGTATAAATGGGATTCATTGAGAGTGGACAAAACTCTAAATTTTTCACCGATATTATTTTTGATTACAATAGTAAGAAAGATGAAAATGGTTTGAATTCTGCCCAAAATTTATTTATTCCCTTGAGTCAACAGTTTCGGGGACTAACAAATTGTAAGCGTCACCCATCATCAGGACCTTCAAATACAGCAATACACAAAAATTTGTCTATATTTAAACAAGCTTACAGTAAAAATACATTAAAGAAATGTGGAAAAAACACAAAGGTTGTAAAAACAACTTCGTGCCTCGTGCACTCGTAGTATAAATTGAACAATGAAATTTTTGATTGGAATATGATTGTTGTATTATGGGATTCAGATTATGGCTGGTCTATATGCAAATGCAAACAAGAGCCATGATGATATTTCAAAGTTTATAATACAGCGATCAAATTCAAATTAACAATTTCATTATGAAATTATAATAGGCTTATACTAGGAAACTTTGTCCTCAGGATGAGTGACAGATCGTCTCCGAAAATGTTGACACAAGGAAATAAAGAGTTTGTGTTGAATT